>JANTPZ010154313.1:0-13113 GCA_025593235.1 Vachellia pachyceras
TGCAATGCTAAAAAGAATTATTGGTTAATAATGGTTATGTTTGGAAAAGAAAATAAACATTTTGAAAATCGTGAAATGAAGAATAAAAGGCAAAAGATTTTGGTTCGGTTACACTATAATTCATTCCAATCATTAGTTTCTTATAATTCTGGTTCGGTTACAATATAATTAATCAAGTCTTTGAGGTATAGCTTAGTCAACTCAACTCCTCAATTCCAAACATTTAATAAATCGGTTCTTGAATTCCCAGCAAAAGATTTCAGTCTGTTTATTAAATTCAAGAACTAATAGGTTAAATAACTAAACTTAAGGAACTGATCAGTTATACGAAGTTAAACTTCATAGAAGATTTTACAACACCAATCAAAATCTTTCGCAGGCAGCTCTCGTCATGAAGATTGATTTCTTAGTCAATGGATATGTGCCACAAATAAAAGTCTAAGGAAAAAACAAATCATAAAACACTAATTTATAAACTATAACTTCAGTTATGAAGAGAGCTTCCCGATGTGATACTCAAAAAAAAAAAAAAGGATAGTTCCCATTTCTCCGGGATCATGTTTTGCATGGCTGTCATTATCAATATGAAAGAAATAAGGATCAAAGTGAAGACAAAAGCTTTACCTGGAGGAGTCCTTTGCATTGTACTCAGTGTTTCTAATTATCATATTGTACAAGTTAAGTGTACGGGGTTTGAAAAAGAATGCAATTCTCTAGAATATCATATGCATGTATTTTGGAAACGGTTTCAGTGCTTCTCTCTATGAGAAGCATACCGTCCACATCCCTTATATATATATTATTAATAATTAATATAATTATAATAATTAATATATTTAAAATATATTTATATATTTAATATTTTAAATGTATTATATTTTATTTATTTTTTATGGATATGGATATCAGAATCTGGTGCTGAAGTTAGATCTTTTGGCTCAGTAAAGCAGGAAGAATCATCTTTTATCTTTTGCTTCTAGACAGAATGATAACATTCCATTGAAAAACACGTTTGTTGATGTGCCTGCTGACTCTCATACTGGAGCTTACCCTGCAACACAAATTGACAGCATGTTAATTCCATTTAACCAGATGGTTATCCATGAGGAGCAAATTTCACAATTTCAGAGGAAGCGAAGGCATTTGAAGATATTATTGCTGTATGATTAATCACTGTAGAATTGTATCTCAAGTATTTTTTTTAATATCTGCTTGCAGAATGGAGAGGCTAGAATTTTTTAAATTATTATAAAAATATTTAAAAATTCAATAATTCATAAATAAAAATAAATAGAATAGAATAAATTTAAAATATTAAATATATTAATTATTAATAATATATAATATATATATATATATATATAAGGGGGATGGGGACAGTGCTTCTCACCGAAACCGGTTTCATGTATTTTCCCTTACAATCTCGAGAGAGCCATTTCAGTTGGTTAGGTTGTTGACAAATGTAGAAAGATGAATTATAGAGATATGTAGATGTGACAACATGCAAAATCTCTAAAATGGTTGGAAAACAACCCAGCAATTTCCTGCAATACAGTAGAACCGTACCCGTTTATATGTGATTGATTGATTGTCATATCAATCAAATTAAAAATTGTTGCTTTTGTATATTGCTTTTTCCGACTGCTTTTGTATATTGCTACAAGCTATCTAATCTCATATAAATCCATTAATGTTTCTTGAAATTTTAGGGATGTAAATTTGCATAATCCTCCGATCAGCTAGAGCCTGATTCAGGGGTTTAAACTATTTTTTTAATAATGAATTTAAAATAAGTGAGACTTATTTTTAATATGTTTTGAGAAGAATTTAAGTAAAAATTGAGTGGGTTCAAACGAATGAGTACGTGCAAAATAAATTACATAGTACTAATATATATCTAATTTTCTGGAAGTCAGAGGGTGCTGCTCCACCCCTGACACTAACACAGGTCTGCCCCTGCCTCCGATCCTTAAGAGTTAACGGGGTGATTTATTTTAATCATAAATGTAATTTCTAAAACCAATGTATCTTATAAATTTATAATTTTTCTTTAAATTATCCTTATTAATCACACTTCATTAGATAGTAGTTTCTTTTTTAATTTGGTTATCCCGGCCACAATGTTAATTTCAAGCATTGTGTGGTCCAATTGTGAATAGCCCTCTTGGAAGAGATTTTTTTCTTTCTTATAAATTTAAACTCAAGAGTTTTGTACCTAAACTATCAACATCCTTCCACTAAAAATTAACACCTATCAATAAAGTGTAATTTCAATACAAATAATAATTAAGATGACATTTTAAAAAAATTAACTAACATCTTTTTTATAAATAATTAATTTAACTAATTTTTGAATTTCTGTAAATCAGTTATGTAACTATTTTCTTAAAAATCAAAAGGAGTGGTCCAGGAAGAAAAGGAAGGGATCCTAGAAAATTTCTCATTAGTGAGATATTAGCTTGTCGCAATCAAAATATTAATTGAAAGTAAGGAAAAAAAAAGGGAAAATGTAGAAAGGGATATTTTGATTCATAACAGTCCACTGAATATAGAGCATTATTATATTGATGTAGAGTGTTTGACAAAATGATCAGCGACGGGGCTATATAGTTAGTGTGTTATTTTGACAAAATGAAGAAAGAAGAATGAGAAATAGGAAGGAGCTGGTAAGGTTCCTTTATATAGTATTTACACACAAACATAAGTGTGTACTTAAGGGATAATTAATATGATGGTTCGTCCTCTCGTAGTATTAACCGTTTTTTAATCAAATTTCTATAGTTTTTTTTTATCATTTCCTTATAGTCTTAGCTAATTTTTAGTTAGATCCTTGTAAGTTTTTATTCTTTATTCTATAACTAATAAATTATTATAATAATCTTATTCTAAAGGTCTTAATTAAGCATCCATACTATTCAAGTATTCATCTGCAATTCTGATTTTTATAACAGTAACATTTTCTAAAAATAAAATATAGTTATAACTAATTTATAGTTAATGGTAATTAAATTGATTTCTAAATGGTTATATTAATTATTTTGTCCAAGTATATAATTATTAATTTTAAAATAAATTTAAATTTTAATTAAGGAATAAAATTAATAAAAGATTTTAAAACCGACAGTATCTAATAAAAATTTAGGTAAAATTATAACTACTTTATAAAAATAAAAAGAAATAGAGAGAGCTACTTAAAAGCACTTGAAAGTAAGAGGACATGTTAAAAAGGAAAAAAAAATTAATAGGGACCTGATTAAAAACCAGATGAATCTATAAAGATCGCAAGATTAATTATCCCTATATATATAGCTTTTGCCAAGTTAATATTACTCATTCCTAAGATATGGTTAGTAATCAATCAATCTTCCAGCAGGAAAATGAAAATTATTGATACTCAAATATATATGTGTGCGCACGAGACTTAGAGCTTGTTTGGGTGTGATTTTAAAAATAATTTTTACAGATTTTGAGATAAAATCTAGATTTTGGAAAATAGCTTTTACAGATTTCGAGGCAAAACCTAGGTTTTGAAAAGGTGATTTGTGTTTGGGAAGTTATTGTGAGAATAACTTTTACGGATTTATAGATAATATTATAATAAATAATATAATTATGAAAAGATATATTTGAAGGTTGGCAAAAAAAAAGAAGATATATTTGAATAATATATTAACAAATAATATAAAAAAAGAGATGAAGGGTGATGTGACATAATAAAATAATAATTAGGGGGAGGGGGAGGGTTGACAGAATAGCTTTTTCAAAACCGAGATTTTATAACCAAAATAGTTTTTGGGTAAAAAAATTTTACTTGGACAAAATCTTGATTTTGAGGTAAAATCTAGGTTTCGAAACCAAATCTAAATTTAAGAATTGGTTTCCAAACAGACTTTTGATGAATTTGATCAATCACTGGTTGGCTTGGTCGGTACGTATCATCTAGATATATTTTGTCAAGAAAAAAAAAATACACAAGTTGCATGTAAATTTCGCAATGCAAGTATCCGAGGAGGACTTTTACAGGATTGAAAAGAACTTACATCAGCTTTTCTCTGTGCAATCAATATTCATATATATATATATATATATATCTATTAATATTAAAAAATTAGTTTAGTTAATTATTTTGTTATAACTGTATTATTTTTTTAAAAATATCAATTATTTTGTAATAACTGTATTAATTAAAAATTAGTTTAGTTAATTATTTTGTAATAACTATATATATACTCTTGATGAAAACTCATTTCATTTCTATAATCAATAGAATAGAGATAGTAATTATTGATAAAAAATAGAGACAGTAATTACAACCAATTACCAATTACCAATTACCAAGTCAACTAATAGTTAAACACTACTAGATATAGGTCCCAATAGAAGACGTGTCAAAATAAATACACAATTGAATAAGCTGTAAATTTCTAGATGCAACTATTGGAGGAGGACATTGGTATAGGTGATGAAAAAAAATCATCCTCTAATATAGTTTGCAAGTCGAATTGAAAAAAAAAATTACGATTAATTTACCTTGCTTGTGTTTTTGAACAAATTCTTTAAGGGAGGCTTATTGGTAATAACTCAATTTTATTAGATTTATCACTAATTAATTTTCTTATTTCGTACTTCTCTGTAATCCTTCCTTTATAAATGATCCATCTTGCAATGAATTGTATATTATATCGTTATTGGCCAAGGATTGTACATTTTGTATTTATCTTTGTCAATTGTTGAAATTTAGCCGAATTAAAATAACAATTTGCTTTATGTGTTATTATCTTTTGTAAAAAAATAAAAAAAATTAAAATGAGTTGAGTTGAATGGGTTCACTAGCATCATATAGTAAATAAACTCATAATCTCATGAAGTATTAGTCATATCTTTACCGAATAATGAATTTATCGTCATTAATGATGAGCTTTTTAATGTTTTAATTGGTGAACTTCATCTCAATTTATTTATTTGTATTGTTATATCAAAATAAACTTCAATACGACGTTAGGCTGAAAATTAAGCATTTCAATGAAAATAAATTGCATAATTTTTTTTTAAATATTAAAACAAACTTGCAACTTTAAAAGTGCAAGAGACACGGAGAAATGGGGGAAAAGTCCCATTTAGAAATCAATTGCAAAATAAGATCAATTGAGTCTTCATGCATGTCATGTGTAACCGAACGTTCATATATATAACTGAGCATATCTCATTCTCCAATTAATTTATCAATCGGGATTTCTCCAAATTTTCCCTTTAAATTATCCAATTTTTTTTAAATGAGAAAATGTTCGTAAGTATTTGAATTGAAGGAAGAAAAATTGACACATACGTACTATGGTCCATGTAAAAACGACACGCATCTTCATGATTTTTTCTTCAGTTTAGACTTTTATCAAAGATATCCTCTAATAATTCACAATACGGGGCTAATTTATCTACTTGTACACAGATAAAAAGGGTAGATAAATAAAAGTATGCTCGTAATAATTAATTAAAAGTCAACAGTACACTTTTTTGAAATCGTTCTTGTTAAAAGTTAAAGACTGCATTAATTGCTCATAATATTTAATTGTACCTAATAAGGGAAAGATAATTATTAAATTGAACTTATAGTTTAGACAAGAAAATCTTCAAAAAATTATTTGTGTTACGGATGATAGTTAAGGAGCAACAAATTTATCTGGAGTTTGGAATTTAGGAAAACACAATCCATAAAAGAGAAATACACACACATATGTATATAAGTATACACTCAAATTTTTAAGTATTTTTATCAACAAAAAAATATGAATTAATTAATTATGTCCGATCAAGATGTATTTTTCTTCATTTTAACATCATCAATTGACCATATTGATTTTATGGCTCAAATAGTGTAGTTATTATAGAAATGCTCACACACACTCACACGTACACAACGTCAACAGCGGAATTTGATCCCCCAACCCTTATGCCTCATTTGGTAGGAAGGAATTGGGAGGTGGATTTCATTTTCTATATTTGGTACGGTGGAATTGAGAGGTGGAAATGTAAATTAAATTTAAAATGGGTAGAAATGAATTACATGATGTAACCCATGTAATTGATTTTTTGACCCCTCATTTTTTCTATATTTATATTCATTTCCATCTCCATCTCCATTTCAATTTCCACCAAAATCAATTCCAGCGTGCCAAAACGAGGCATTAAGAATTTGCAAAAGTACTTACCAATATTAATTAAAGTCAATCTTCATTACTATGGGCATGACCTCAATTACAACATATTTTGCCACATATAACTATGATATTATATTTATGAGGTGCACCCAGTACTATGATAATTTTTATAATTCTATCCATCGTATTTTTAATTTAGTGCAATCTCATCCCTCTCTCAAACTCCATGACTTGTAGCAAATTCTTTTAGAAAAAATTAATATTTTAGTTCTCGATTCACTTATAATCTAGTCTCTCAAACTATTTTATGAAATTAAACTAATAAAAAATGAGCTCCCAAGTCCCCTCACCAATTTTTATGAGGATTCCAAAAATTAAATTTATTTACAATAATTCTTTTATTTATGGTCAGAAAGGGCAAACATTCTTTTAGTGCTGGTTTATGGTTAGAAGGATGAAATTTTTTCACTATATCAAAATTTCATAGAAACAACTTATAGGACTCAATTTTTCATGAGATTCCAGAAATCAAATTAATTTTTTAAAATTCTTAGAATTGCACAAAAAAAGATTAAGATGTACTTTATAAATAAGATCAGTGTTATATTTACTATTTTACCCAAAAAAAATCAAACATATGCCCAATTTCATGTTTTAATCCATATGTGAGATCTATATAATCCTATCTCAATTCTTGAGAACATGGAAGATTAAATCAATGCATATTGTCACACTTCAGAATTACCGCATATTATTTAAAAGATTTTGCTTGAACACATTTTTATTTAGAGATCACGATCGATTCTCATTTATAATCTTAATTTGTACTATATATATTTGGTCTCTTGGCAAGTTAAAAGTATCGCCTTAACCTTTACACTTTTTTTATAGCTACATGCCCAAGCCATATTCAATCATTAAGGACCTAATTGAAGTATTTAATTTCCTCTAAAGTTTGGGAACTCCGTTAGGAAAATGGATTTTACAGATTTCGAAGCATTTTGGAAATTTCGAGATGGTTTTACTGATTTCAAGATGGTTTTTATGGATTTCAAGATGGTTTTTACAGATTTCAAAATGGTTTTGTCTCGGCTTACGTACACCGTTGGGAAGAATGGCTTCCCAAACAAGCGCATTTTTGACATTTATATGAACTTTGAAGCTAACAGATGAGTAGGAGGGGTTAATACTTTACAACGTGAAAAAAAAAAAAGCTTCTATTACACTTGAATCCGCAACCACCACCAGCAAGAACCAACACCACCGGAAAATCCTCCACTGAAAAATCAAACTCAACAGCAATTGAATTGAAAAAAAAATCATTAATCAATCTCATATATATCATCTTAATCAAACTACAAAAAAAAATCTAATCCTTTTAAAGAAGAGGAGAAGATGAGCGAGCATGAAGGAGGAGGAAGTATGAACTCGCCACGGAGGAGAGGGAGAAGATGTAGTGAACATGAGGGTGGAGGACGTAACGCCACGTGGGTCTCAACTGACCACGATGACACAACAAATCTGGAAGTGGACAACACTAACTACAAATCTGGAAGCAAACGTTGATGGTGGATCTAGAAGGAGAGTGTGGAAGGGGACGACGACGGTGAAGAGAAATGGGAAAAATGGTTGCATAAAAGGTGAGTTGGCCAGGATAAATGGGGAAATGGTTGCAGACAAGGTGAGATAATGGTGAGGAGATGGCGGAGGAGGCAGAGAGCCGAAGGTTGAAGAAGAAGATGAAACAGGGAAAATGCAATGGACAAAATTGTCAATAAGTTAAATCCTAAAGGGGATAATGGTCTAGTAAGTTTGGGTTCTATCAAACTAGATCAGTTCCATTGAGCAGCTAAGGAACTGAGTTTCATAATTTTTGTTGCAATTGAATTCTCCAAAAATTGCACTCTCTCCTACCAAACAGCCCAACTTTCCCTTTTCCACCTTAATTCCACTTTCCAAGCCTTACTTCCATCATACCACCAAACGGAGTATAACACTTTAATCCAACTTTATTTTCACTTAAACATACATATATATCAGTATCCTCGTTCACAAGTTCGGTTTGTTTGTGACAACGTTTAAAAAAGTTAAACGCATATTCAACAGTATTTTTTCGTAAAATGAGATAATCCCCTTCACATTTTTACCTCACTTCTCCACCACGTTGACAAACGGGTTCACTTTTTATTTTCACTTAAACATACACATATATATATCTCAGTATATTCATCATGTGGGCCCTTTTAAATTGTTTATTTTGAAATGGGACCAACTCTATAATATATCATAGCCTCTCTAAGTCGTATCATGTGACTCAATGATTTGAAAGTTTCTGCCTAAGGAAAACGTTACGAATTTGATCTCAACAATCAGTACTTTTTCTATCAGATAAAAAAAATCTTAGTATCGCCAAACTCCACTTGCTCGAACCTCGAATCCTTACAGAATAATTGTCTCTGCAACCACCTTGGTCACACAAAATAATATAATCCTCTTACGATCAATATGGTTAGTTCTAAATATTCAAACTATATGAATACTTATTTTTGCTACAGATGTTTGAAGGATTAAACTTCTGAAATAATGTTATATAATTCAAACTCTCATCATTTCAACCGTTTGAGCTTAGCTAAATTGTCTCGATTAGGTTAAAGCAAGCGATGAACTCAATTATATATTTTTACTATATATAAAGGTTTTGTTAAAAAACCTTGATATAGAGGCACATACTCGTTCAAAGATTGATTGATTTAAAAAAACTTTCTTTACATTCACACATGCTTAGGGTTTGTTTGGAAACTCTTTTCAGAATAACTTTAACAGATTCTGCGGCAAAATCTAGGTTTTGAAAAGTGATTTATGTTTGGGAAGTTATTAGCTTTTATGGATTCCAAAACAAAAAAGTGTGTAAGAAAGAGGAAAGAGAGAATGAAAAGTAAAAAAGAGGAAGGAGAAGAAAGAAAAAGTAGGAAAGATGAAAGAGAAAGAAAGAAAAGGTAGGAAAGAGGAAAGAGAAAGAAGGAAGAAAAAGTAGGAAATAGGAAAGAGAAAGAAGAAGAAAAGTAGGAAATAGGAAAGAGAAAGAAGAAGAAAAAGTATGAAAGAGAAAACCGAGATTTTGTAACCAAAATAGCTTTTCAAAAAATTTTTTTACTTAGACAAAACCTAAGTTTTAAAATCAAACCTAGGTTCCACCGCTAACTTCCAAACAAGTCCTTTAAACTTATAACCTTATATTTAAACGGTTAAAACCTTTTTCACTTGAACCAATGTCAACATGTTAGTTTCTAAGAATATTTTGATAAGAGTTGTTTTTAAATCTTAAAGTCTGTCCTTAAAGTTTGGTGGTTGTAAACTGATCTCAACTAGCACAAATATTTTTCTATGAAAACAATAACAGAATGATTTCTCCAGTACAAGCCGTGCTTTCTTTTGGAAGAGGTGTACTTGTCTTATTATACAATAACTTCTTTAAATAAATACGCATAATTAAAACAATTTTTTAATATATTTATAAGTAATTAATACTTCTATGATCTTATTTATAATTCACTTCCAACATATTTAATATAAATAAAAAAACTTTAAACTGCATTAACTATATATGCATTAAAATTCATCAACTTTTCAACTTTATCCCTGTTTATTATACATTATATCTATGAGAACAAAATTAACATGGTAATAATAAATTGAAGTTAAATTGTACATTAACATGAAAAATTTAATAAAATAATTTATAAATATGACTAAAAGATATCTTTCCTACTTTTTCTTCTTTTCTACTTTTTTCCTTCCTTCCTTTTCCTCTTTCCTACTTTTTATTTCTTCTCTTTCATCTTTCCTACTCATTATTTCTCCTTCCTCTTTCGTACCTACTTTTTGACTCGGAATCCGTAAAAGCTAATAACTTCTCAAACATAAATCATTTTTCAAAATATAGGTTTTGCCTCGAAATCTGTAAAAGTTATTTTCTAAAATATATTCACCAAAATCTAAATTTTACCTCAAAATCTGTAAAAATTATTTTTAAAATAGCTTTCAAACAATTCCGAGCGAGCGAGATGAGAGGCTCTAGTTTGTGCACTCTCTCCGGTCAATATTGTACGAATACAAAACTGAGACTTCTTCTGAGAATAAAATTGATCTTTTCTTTGGGGAAAACTTTGGCCATGAAAGTTTCTCCCTCTGGGAGGATTATTTTTCACTTGCCCTCCCATTTATTTGGATGATTAGACCTTTTGGACACGGAAAAACAAAAAGGAAATAAAGGTGTTGACTTGAATGGCCAACCACATGCTCTGACTTTCTTTCTTTATTTTGCTTTTTTTTTTTCTTTTGGGAGAAAATTCATTATTATAGATAAATTAAACTCTACCAAATGTCACGGGCTTAGTATTTACTTATTGAAAGCTCCGTGCGGCCTAGCAAATCTTGCTCGAACTCAAGCTCCAGAACTTACTAGTAAGCCTACTAGTCTTAACTTAGCTCTTGGAGACTAAGGAAGACTTAGAAAGAGAAACTAGAGAGAGATGTAGAACTAGAGAGAATGCTTGAATTGCTTGAATGTTTGGTGAGTTACAAATGAACCCCTTGGGGGTATTTATACTACTCCACCTCCTCAATGGATGGTGGAGATCGATTCGATCCGACGGCCATTATCGACCTTCCAGAATCCTCTCCTAAAATATCTAGATATTTATGCTATATATTTACACATGTGAAAAATGTGTGGAGATCTCTAGAATATCCTAGCATTTACAAGTACTTTCAAGGGAATTCTAGAGAATTCTAAGGTTCTCTAGAGTAGAATGTGACACAAAGTAGTAGACAATTTCACTTCAAAAAAGAGGAATCATTAAAACTATTAAAGAAATTATGTATATTAAACCATTTCCACACTTCTCTGATTCCACCTACTCCTAGTGTCACGTATAAATCAGCTAATTTAACGTATGTAAATGTGTAGTAGAAAGGGAAAAAATTACACGAATCATTACTTGACCTTCAACATTAAAAATAAAGCACATACACACATATACTCACACCACATGTGCTCCTTTTTGTAAGCTTTGATTGAGTATTTTACAAGAGTTAAGAAAATTAGTTATGTCTTGTAAAATATCAAAATTATCCTCAGTAAAAGTTATTGGTTAAAACAATATTAGTTAATTGGTTAGAAATTGTTATGGTTATTAAGTAAGGACATCGGATAAAAAAATTAAAGCTTTGACCAAAATACCTTATTACCTTTGGACTTTAATGTAAGATGCAGTTGATTTTTATTTGAAGAGATCTAGTGTGTTTATGAATCCGTTGGAAGAAAGGAGTTTACGGATTTCAAGATGCTTTTTACGGATTTCAAATTGCTTTTTGTCTTGGCTAGCATGCAACGTTGAGAAAAAAGTTTTTCCAAATATGCACATACGAAATCAAATATCATACTTAAAAGTATTTATTTATGCATATAATTAAATTATATATTAGTTCATAAGTCAATCAAATTAATTTTAAAAAATGATGAAAATAAATATTTTTAAGTAATATATTTAATTTCTTTAATCTCTTAAATAAAATTCAATAAACTCTTATGTTAAGAACATGGTGTAAGATATTATAAGATGGTGTCAGATATTTTTATAACAGGGATTGAAGAGAACATTGATGGATATTCTAGCAAATAAAAGTCCGAGTGAACCCTTGAATTGTTTGCAAGACCAGGCTCCATAGGGGGCAAAAAAAATCAGATTGTCAATGTGGAAATAGAAATATAGCTCGCTCACACACACACATAATATAATTTTAAAAGACTTCCTATTATATCAATAGCTTATTTTTATGATTTAGTAATTTCTGTCAAAATAACTTGTCCAACCAATCTGGGATAGGCTTTAGCACTAAAACTTATCACCAAGCCTTATGGCTTCAAGCCCATTATATATATAATATAATATATAGAGTCGAGTTCTGAAGGATTAAAAGAGAGGCAAAACCCTCCCAACAGGTAATTATCAAAGGCATATACGCATGGATAGGATTTGAACCACTCGAGATCACTGAGAATAATTCACAGCAAAGCTATGCATACATAGGATTTACATGTGGAATGAAACAAGTAGTTCAATGGAGAGAGTACTAGCTGGTAGTAATAAAATTGATATAGCTTTGGTTTTATTCCTAATCGATCTTATTATTGATGTTTGATAACACCAAGGATTGTGTTTTGATACATAAAGGGAACACAAGAAGCATAATATGTGTGTGAGAGCAAGAGAGAGAGAGAGAGTGATCAATTGATGTCTGCAAACTGAAGGGACTTTTTGCCTTCATGAGGATTAGTGAAGAAATTTTGCATGTAATCCTTGAACACAACCTCTCTGTAACGAGCCTTCCCATCTGAGCTCACCAACTAGGCAGTGGCCCTATCTTCTCTGTCGGGTTTGGGATTGTGAACACCGGCACCGACACCCTGCTCTGCTCCCTCGTCGCCCTCACTCTATGCTCTGCGCTCCTGTACCTTCCATTGCTCATTATCTTCCACCATCCACACACACAAAACACATAAACTCAGTTACCACATGGCTATCCTTTATAATATATAGCTTAAACACATTAGCTTCGTAAGGAACCCCGTTTTGACCCCCAAAACCCATTCTCAGGCAAACCGAGACAAAATTCCTCTCACATAAAGTACCTAGGAATCTGTATCCGTTTTCTCAACGGGTTTCCAAACGAAGCGATTGAAGGTTTTGTATACTTTTAACGTACTTTATGCTGTTTAAATTGTGAGTCTTTATAGTTTTATAAAGACTTTTAGATGAGTTTAACGGTGTGAACTCTACTGATATGATATGGCGTTAACATTGTTCATTAGGTTAATATGAACTGATGTAACGTACGTGTGGGGACTAAAACTATATTTTATTCATTAAAAAGTATAAAAGATTTGGGGCCTGTT
>JANTPZ010154319.1:0-17199 GCA_025593235.1 Vachellia pachyceras
CTGGTTTGGTCTCCCTTGATACATTGCAGATACATCTTCATACCGGCTTGGGCACACACTTGATATATGCATCACTGACCCACAAGTTTCACAACTCGGAGCAGCTAAGTCCATGGATGGCTGGGATTTATTGGCATTCAAGCTCTTTAACTCAGCTGTGATTAGAGACAATTGCGATGTGACTTTACTTTATAATGAATCAACCTTCAATTATAGGGTGTCCATTCTCCTCTCATGGGCACTTGAAGTTCCAATCTCATGGGCAGCCCTAGTGTCTCTCATACTATACTGCTGGTGGTTCAAAGCCATCTTCTTTATAAGTTCCCAAGCTTCTTCAGCGGTCAAATCTATCAACGATCCTCTAGCAGTTGCATCTAGCATTCCTTTTTCTGGACTTTTCAGCCCATCATAAAAATACTGAACTAGTTGTTCATCAGGTATTTGATGGTGAGGGCATCGGGAAAGAAGATCCTAAAACCTATTCCAATAGTCATACAATGACTCATCGAACTCTTGGCATGCAGAATAGATCTCTTTCCTCATAGATGATGTTCTGGATGCTGGGAAATACTTTTCCAAAAAAGATTTTCCTTAGTTGCCCCAACTCTAATACGCATTTGCTACATGCCTTGGAAGGCTCATGAACCATTATCTTACCTTCCCTTCCAATGACAGGTGAAATACTTTCAACAGAACTTGGTCAAGCGAGGCTCCAACTGGTTTCATGCTCTGACATATCATCGATAGTGATTACAAATGGATGTATGGGTCCTCTCCTGGCAAGCCACAAAATTTAGGAAGAGAATTAATCAATAATCCTTTAATCTTGAAATTAACATCATAATTAGGGCAAGCAGCAGTAAATGGATCATAATTTACATCAGAGGTTGTGGCTTCCCTAATTGTCCTCCTTCTATTATTTCCATTATTCTCCCCTATTCTCTCTTCTTCACCATTCCTTCTATTATTACCATTCCCCTGTTGATTTTCATTTATGTTTCAGTTTTGGGGGTTTGGTTGATTCTTAGCCATTGTATTTTCTCTAACAAAATGTAAATTAACTACTCTTTCTACACTAGACTCTCCCACTCCTATATCTACCTCCCTAACTACCTTGTTTTTCCCTTTTCTTCTTTGAGCCTTACTTCTCCCCCTTAATATTCTCTCAATCTCGAGATCATAAGGTTCAAGCTGATTCTTTTTGGGCATGTAAAGGAAAAATCAAAGGCAGGAGCAAACTAATCAACCTAAAACACACTTCAAAAATGAATGGAATGGGTGTGTGCAAATGTATGAATGAGTATGTAGGAAAGGTATGTATGATTGAAGTGTATATATGTACTAAAAATGAAATGAAATAAGTAAATGAAGTGTGAAAAAGAAATTTTGGCTGCGGTGAAAATAATCTTGTGTCACGGCGAACAGTACCCGAGAGGGTAAACAGGTGAAAATTGTAATATCCACCCTTTTCTGTAAATTGAAATAGAGGTTAAATCGTTGGTTAGGAGATAAGATAAGGCCCAGAAAGAAAAGATGTCAATGGACCAAAGAGACCCTGGTCAATTTAGTCATAAGGCTTTGAAATTTCTAAGCATGTAAGCCTAGGACGTAAATATCATTAAATATAAAGACCAAAGGCAATATGGTTATTGGATAAAAGAGCCCAAACCAGTGGTCAAAAGTCAAGTTAGAGCCCACAGATAGAAAGTACGGAAAAAGTTGATTGCTGTTGGGCGGGAAGTCGCAGAATCAGATTTGACCTGGTGGATGGAAGTCGGTAAGAACTTTAAAGTTAAGCGTGCTCGTCCTGGGAGTGATTTCAGGATGGGTGACCTCCTGGGAAGTTGCCCAAGGGGTCAGAAACCAAAAAATTAAGGCCAAAAGGTTAAGGGCAAAATGGGAATTTATGAAAAGGTGGACTGTGAAAGGCTATTTTGGTCATTAAGAGAAAGTGTAAGGGCATTTCGGTCGTTTGACAAAGTCAAAGTCAAGCAGTTGACCAAAAATCAGAAAAATTCATAGATGCCCAAAAGATAGAGCAGAACTCACTAATTACCAGAGATTCAACCGATTGTTGAAATTCAGTCTGGATGAGAAATTACCGAATTTTAAAGATTTAATGGTTGAAAATAATTATTTAAGGTATCAGGAGTTCTCTAAGACCAAAAACCAGAGTCTAGAAAAATTCAGTGAATTTTATAGTATTTTACAAAATTATTGCCAATGTACGATTAAGGCGATTTTCCCGAAAATGAGGAAAAAGGCCCGAAAATACCTGAAATATAATTTATTTCAAAAATTAATTTCGGACAATCTAGAAGGTATTTTGGGGAAAGAAAAAGGGCTAGAGTATCAATGAAAAATGTAGAAAATTTCAAAGCCCTAAAAATGATTTATTCTAAAATTGCTTGTTTTCAGGAGTTTTAGACAGGATAAAGTAATCCTGTTAATTTTGATAAGATCAAGAGGTGTTTTGAGGATAATGATATTATTATTTATAAGAGAGAATTATGGAGATTAAATGAGAAAGAAAATATCTCTAGAAAAGTAGAAAAAGATTTACCAGAATAAAGTTATGTTTACCGATAAAAGTTGTAATCGGATGAAGTAATCGAATGGTAACCGATTTGGTGTGGTAAGATATCATCAAATACAGCCATTAATGGCTACTTTATGTGTACCAATGAGAATGAAGCACATGTTGAAGATGTGGTAAGATATCATCCGTTAGATCGAGCTTATAAATCAAGAATTAATCGTAGCTGTCCACATCACTATGAAGGGATAAGATAAGCTAGATATTTTTCTAGCCTCATTATGGCTCATTTAATGCAACCAATGAAAGGCCACAATGTGTGTAATGTGGTGGTGGCATAATAGCCATTGAATCACACAACTTTATAAGAATCAATTACAACCCTTAGATTAAATGCCACCTCATTTACCACATTTATAAATCAGGTTTTCCAGCCATTCTTTAGCCATTTGCATGACTGAAACTTGCAGAAATTGGGAGCAAAAGTTGTGAAGAGCAAGAGGAAGAAGAAGGAGCAAAAATTTTAAAAAATCGAAGGTAAGTTGGGTTCTCTTACAATCCTTAGTATATTTGTGATCCTTGGAGCTTCCTCTTCCTTTCTATCGGTTTAGATTTTTAGTTTGAGCTCTCTTTTGGTGGCTGGAAAGTTAGGGTTCATGTGAGGAAGATGTGTTCTTGGATTAGATAATGCATAGAAAGTGGTTCGGGAGCAAGGATAAGCAAGTATACATGTTAGAAGCTTGAAAAATCCATTCCTCCTCATTTTTTTCCAGATTTTCGTCCAGATTTATATGGGGTAGGAGGAGTGTGATTTTGATGATTTTGATGCTTCCAATAGTTTTAGAAGGCAAAGTTGTGTAGGGTATAAGTTAGAAGAAGTTTTGGGAAGCATTGGAAATCATTTAGACAAGTTTTGAAATTCTAAGGGTCTTGAAAAGAGCAAGAGAAAGGAAGTTGCGTTTTTGTAATTCTCTTGTCTTGTTGATAGCTTGAGAATAATGATTATGTTTTTGTGTAATGTTTAGGAAGTTTAAATACCAAAGAAATCATTGGAAAAGATTAACGAGAGCTTCAAGCTCAAGGGGGAATTAAGAGGACAAGGTAGCAACACTCCTAACTTTGGCATCTACTTTGCATTGATTATACATATGTGTTAATTGCCATGTTTGTTGTATGAAACCTTGGTTGTGTTAAAGTATGAAGATTGTTATGTAATTATTGCCTTGGCTTGATGAATACATGATTGGTTGATTGTTGTTACATGGCATACTTGTTTTGATTTAATAATCATGCACATAGATGTGTAGATCAAAAGTTATGATTTTTCAAAGTTGAGTGATAAATCTGGAAAACTGGAAAGTTACCAAATGAACAGTAATTTTCACGAAATAAACTGTATCATATGGACAAGGTTTGGAACCAATGAGTATTTTTCTTCTGTAGATCACTTCGTAAGCTTCAAATAGAAATTTGAACCACTCAATTTCTATTTTTCTAGAATTAATTATGATTTTTCAAAGTTGGGCCAGAAATCTGAAAATTGACCAAATGAACAGTAACTCCGTTTTGAAATTTTTATTTTCACTTCTTTGGTCGATTTGAGTTATCCAAGGCCCTAAAGTGATTCAATAGTGATATAATATGAAGCTTATAGGGGAAAATAAGGAGTGTTACAAACATGTGCCATTTCAAATGTAAGAAACAATGCAAAATTCCCTTAGTCATCCCCTTAAATTTTCTAAGTCATAGAACATCAAACTTGTCTCTAACTTTTTCTAATGCTTCCATAAACTTGGGGCCACTTATACCCTACACAAAAACTCATTTTGGATCCATTGGAAGCATTAAAATAATCAAAACAATTCATCTTGATCACTTTCCAGCACAGGCCGAGACAATACACATTCAATAATATGGATTTTTCAACTTCTAACACTTAAACCACTTGATTCTTGTTTCCAAACTCTCATTCATGCATGAGAAAGCATGATTTTAACTCTCCTACTTCAAGTGGAAAATTGGGCAGCACCTCCCCTATTTCTTCATGTTTTCCCAATTTACAAAAATCATCAAAACAACCACCAACAATCACAATACATGTATCAATATGCTCATTTCAACAACAGAAGACATTTGCAACCACTTGATGGCTTTAAATCCCTCTCTTTCTCACTTTTCTCTCAAGAACCCTAGGTTATGGAACTTGAGAAAGAGAGACCAAATCAGATTTTGAAACCATGGAAGAGGAAGAGGAAGTTACAAGGAGCAATTCTATGTATATCTCAATGTATCATGCCTACTTACCTTTGATTTTGCTTGAGCTTTTTCCTCTTCTTTGCTCCCTCAAACGGCGTCACTTTACTCCAAAAATCTGCCCAAATGATTCAGTCATGGTGGCTGGAAGTGGAGGGGAATTTTCAGCTTTATTAATTTACCATTTAATAGATTAAAGGCTAAGATCTCTTCTTGCAACTTAAATGAAATACAAGGGATGAGATGAAGCCACACACTTAATATTTGTTGGCTTCTCATTGGCTCTTTAAAAAGTGTAATCATAACTGTAATGGGGGTTAAAAATCCAGTCACTTCAACCAAACTGGATCCCATTCGGTTACTTTTATCGATTGCACTTTTTACCGGTAAACTTAACTTTATTCCGGTAAATCTTTTTCTACTTTTCTGGAGATATTTTATTTCTCATTTAATCTCCATATTTTCATCTTAAATATAACAAAATTATTATCCCCAAAATAAACTTTACTTTCCTCAAATCTTACAGGATTAATTTATCCTGTCCAAAATCCCTGAAAACGTACAATCGGAGAGCAAAATTCTTTTAGGGCCCTGAAAAATACTACATTTTTCACTGATTCTCTAGTCTTTTTCCTTTTTCCAAAATTCCCTCTAGATTTTTCAAAATTAATTTTTAAAATAATTATATTTCGGGGATATTTCGGGTCTTTTTCTTGATTTTCGGGAAAATCGACTTAATCGTACACTGGATAATAATTTTATTAAATACTATAAAATTCACCGAATTTTCATATTTTTCTCTAAATTTTTGGAGGGCTCCTGATGCCTTAAATAATTATTTTTCTCATTTTTGCCCTTCAAAATTATATAATTAAAAATCTATTCCGAATTTGGAAAATCCGTGTTTCATGGTTGTGATCAGTGAGTCGGGCTCTGTCTATTGGGCATTTGTAAATTTTGGTCAATAGTTGACTTTTGACTTTGACTTTGTCAAATGACCAAAATGCCCTTCCACTTTCTCATAATTACCATTTTGCCCTTACATTATCTACTTTTTGCAAAATTACCATTTTACCCTTACTTTTAATACTGAAGGACCTTTATGCCCTTGGTCTTTTATTAAATGACCTATGGGTCCCTTTCTATAAATTTCTCATCCTCACATTACTCTAGGGTAAGTATATTTAACTTTGGAATTCTTTCGGAACTCCATATACTAAACCAGTTCTAACTTTACAACTTCCGGCTATAACTTTCCTTTCTTTATGAGCTATTTACCTCTGATTTCTCTTTTCATTTTCTAGTTATCGGATTAGCATTTATTTTAGCTAGCATAGAAATTATGGATATTACAGATTTCCTCTTGAAAATGAGTAGGCCATCATAGTTCGTAAAAGATTAGGGAAAGTATCGGTTTTCGCACTAAATTTCATAATGGAAAACCCCAACAACTCACTGGGTCAGAAATTCCATGTAATAAACTCCATTACATGAAATCCTTTAAAAACACTTAGTGTGTGTACAGAATTCACAAGGTGCAAAATTCAACTCGACACATCATTGCCTCTAAAATCAAGCACAACGAGGAAGATTAAAGAGAGCAATAAAGATTTTACTGAATCAATAGAGATGAGACTTCATTCTACTATGTCAAACACAAAACAACTTCCATACACAAATAATCCAAGTTCGGCTCGACCGAGACCAAGTATCTACATACAAATTACAAGTTCTAACTCAAAATCTAAGTAATCTATAACATAGATACAGATTGAAAACAAAACTCCCCTTTCAGAACTTCAAACTCATAATGTATTCATCCTCAAGAGGAAAGGAGATGCTCAGCCACTCATTCTATGTGAAAGCGGGCTCCGAATGGATGATGGAAAGCTCATGATGGACTAATGGTGATGAAATGGAATGAAAGTAGGGTTTGGAGAGTGGAGAGGATGAGAGAAATGTGTGTCTAGTGTTTTCTGCCTCCTCCCCCTTTTCTTCCTTCGAACTTACCATAATTAGGTCATCCTAACTGTCCAAGGTCGATCCAAGGAACCGGGTCGGGTTTATTTTCCATTTGGAGCAAATTCTGGTGCTGACGCACGATATTCGTCGCGGTGAACCTCTCCCAAGAGTCATTTCTTGGCTTGCTTGACTTTGGCCGTGGCGAACTTTGGATTGCGCTATGACGAACTTCTCCAAAGATGTTTTCCTCAAGTTCTTGTTTAGAGTTACTGAAATAAAATAGAAAATATTTGAAGTATCATTTGCTCATGATGGAATTTAAGCACAGTTATATCATAATTATGGCAAATGCACCCAAAATTACACTAATCCAAATCAACAACTCTAATTCTCAAATTAAGCACAAGATGGGTAATGAATGGGCTAAAATTGAATCAAAACTCTTGAAATTCAAGTACAACAGATGTATAAATAAAGCTCAATCAAATTCCCCCATACTTAAACCTTTGTACTCCTGGGCAAAGCTTTTCAAAACTTTAAAATGATCAATGCATCAAGAATGTATCCTTATAAGTCCAGGACTACAGAATTTAGTAAAAGCATTTAACAAGGAATTAACAAGGATAATGGCAGAGACAATAATAAATCAATCCCTGAGAGAGTTCAATTTAAAAGACTGAATAAAAGAGACTTCCTCTCAAAGGTATAAGTGTTTCTCTCTCAGTTCACCATGCAAGGACAATTTCACTCATGGTCTGCTTATCAAATCTCTACCATAGGCTTGTAATTATTCTACCTCTCTACCACAAGATCAATATAGTGTGAATCAAGAGGACTTTGAGGTTTAAGATGGATGATGGGGGTTTTCAACTAATGGAGTAAAATGATGAAAAGAAATACTTGAATACACATCACTAAAGGAATTCAATCATATTAGTACATTTTACAAGACTTTAGAGAAATTCATGTTTAGACAATATACTACTTTTCTCTTTATTCTTCTCTTCTTTTCTTCATTTTTTTGAATTAAAGACTATATCAAGTATGTGTTGATGCCATATTTTGATGATAACAAAATGATTTCAGGAATTATGAAGCTTAAATTGTTTTTGATTAAGCGTTTATTTTGAAACACTCGAGTTCTGTGTTTTAGTAATCGAGTTTGAATGAAAGTATTTGGAATACTCGAGTATTGTGGCTTGACACTCAAGTATTGAACCTTTTTATATGTTAAAAATTAATACTTTCAGTCATCACTTGAGTTATTTATGAAAGTGTTGAGATCACTCGAGTAATGAATACTAGCACTCAAGTATTGTAAGTTAAAATGGTTTTGTGATTCAACACTTTGAATGAAAACTCAAGTTGAAGTGTTGTCAACACTCGAGTGAAGTTTTTTAAACACTGAGTATTGATTCTTAAAATGGTTTAAAACTGAATACTTTCATAAGAAATTCGAGTGTTAGGATAAAGTGTTGTTAACACTCGAGTATTGATTTTACAATACTAGAGTATTGAGATATTTTTCAAACTATGCATAACACTCTGACCAGAACACTTGAGTTTTGAACGAAAGTACCGTCAACACTCGAGTATTGATTTTGCAACACTCGAGTATTGACCCTTTTTCAAAGTAAGCACAACACTCTAAGCAGAATACTTGAGTTTTGAATAAAAGTGTTGTGAAAACTTGAGTATTGGTTTTTTCAACACTCGAGTATCAAGCTCCTTTTCATAACTAACGCAACACTCTAAGCAGAATACTTGAGTTTTGAATAAAAGTGTTGCCAACACTCAAGTATTGATTTTGCAACACTCGAGTATTGACCCTTTTTCAAAGTAAGCACAACACTCTAAGCAGAATACTTGAGTTTTGAATAAAAGTGTTGTTAACACTCGAGTATTGGTTTTTTCAACACTCGAGTATCAAGCTCCATCTTTCCAAAACTACACAACACTTGAAGCAGAACACTTGAGTTATAATGAAAGTGTTGTCTGTAATATCCATAATTTTTCTGCTAGCTGAAATAAATGCTAATCCGATAATTAGGAAATGAATTAGAACCTAGAGATGGATATTTCATAAAGAAAGGAAGGTTATGGGCTGGAAGTTGCAAAGTTAGATCTGGCCTGGTGCATGGAATTTTGTAAGAACTCCAAAGTTAAGCATGCTTGTCCTGGAGTAATGTGAGGATGGGTGACCTTCTGAGAAGGGACCCATATGTCATTTAACAAAAGACCAAGGACATAAAGGTCTTTCAGTTTTAAAAGTAAGGGGTAAAATGGGAATTTTGGAAAATTAGAGAAAGTAAGGGCAAAATGGTAAATATGAGAACATGGAAGGGCATTTTGGTCATTTGAAAAAGTTAAAGTCAAATTCAAAAGTAACTGTTGACCAAAATTTACATATGCCCAATAGACAGAGCTTGACTCGCTGATCACAACCGTAATTCACAGATTTTCCAGATTCAGACTGGATTTCTGTCTATATAATTTTGAAGGGCAAAAAGGGGGAAAATAATTATTTAAGGTATCGGGAGCTATCAAAAATTTGAGACAAAAATATGGAAAAATTCAGTGAATTTTATAGTATTTAATAAAATTATTGGCCGGTGTACGATTAAGGTGATTTCCCCGAAAATCGGGAAAGAGACCCGAAAATCCCTGAAATATAATTTTAGAAAATCTAGAGGGAATTTTGGGAAAAGAAAAAGGGATAGAGTATATGTGAAAAATGTAGAAATTTTTAAAGCCCTAAAAGTATTTTTCCCTCCGATTGCTCGTTTTCAGCGGTTTTGGACAGGATAAAATAATCCTGTAAAATTTGAGGAAATCAAGGGGTATTTTGGGGATAATAAATTTACTGTATTCAACAGGAAAATATGGAGATTAAATGAGGGAGAAAATATCTCCAGAAAAGTAGAAAAAAATTTACCGGAATAAAGTTATGTTTACCGGTAAAAAGTGTAATAGGTAAAAGTAACCGAATGGGATCCAGTTTGGTTAATCAAACCAAATTTTTCACCCTTAGTTACAGCCATCATGAGCCACTTTTGAGGAGCCAATGAGAAGCAAGAAAATGTAATGTGTGTGGCTAATTATGGACCCTTAGATTAAGCTTAGTAATTAAGATTTCATCTTAGCCCTTAATCTTTATGAGTGAATTTTTATAAACACAATTTTTCCTTCCTCTTCCATCACTTTGGCCGACTCATTCCAGCAGAAAAAGAGAGAGGAGGAGACGCCATTTCCTTGGAAAAAGAAGAGGAAAAGCTTGAAGAATCTCAAAGGTAAGAGATGAAGACACATGAAACTATACATAAAGGAGACACCATTTTAAACTCTACCACCTCCATGGATTAGAATTTTGATTTGGTCTCTCTTTCTCAAGTTTCATACTTAGGGTTCTTGAGAGCAAAAGTGAGAAAGAGAGGGATTTAGAGCTTGTGATTGGTTGCAAAAGTATCCTTGTGTTGTAAGGAGCCTTTTGATGTAAATATTGTGGTTGGTTGAGCTTGTTTTTGAATTTTGTAAAATTTGGGAATGATGAACTTTTAGGGGAGTTGCTACCCAAATTTCTACTTGATATGGGAGAGTTAAAATCAAGCTATACCATCCATGAATATGAGTTAAAAATCAAGAGAATGATGGTATAAGTGTTAGAAGTTGGAAAAATCATGTTGATGGTAAATGTGTGGGTGTCTCAGCCTGTTCTGGTTCATGGGAAAGGAATGCTCTTTTGATGATTTTGATGCTTCTTCAAAATGAGTTTTTGTGTAGGGTAAAAGTGACCACAAGTTTAGGGAAGCATTAGAAAGTGTTAAATACAAGTTTAAAGTTTTAAGGTTTATTAAGTTTAAGGGGGTGATTAAGGGAGAATTACATTGCTATTTGCCTTGGAAATGGCTTGTGTTTGATGGCCATTATGTTGACAATTGTGTAGGCAAAAGTTTGGTGCAAGAGTAATTTCCAAATTGAGCAAGAGAGCATCCAAATTAAGGGAGAATTAAATACTCAAGGTAGCAAGACCATCTAACTCTAATCTAAGTTACTATGCAAATTCTTTTGAATGATGCATGATTTGGTTTGAAGCTTATGATGATGAAAGTGTGGATGTGTGCATGTTCATACTATGGCCATATGCATTTATGTGTTTCATGTTGCACTTTTATTATTCCACATTTACATGAAAAGTTGTCATGTATTTTACGAAGTATGTTAGATAGTTTTGCTATTGGGATTTCTAAAAATCTCACTCTCCCCCACTAACCATTTTTAGGTGTAAGCACATCAAAGGGTAAGGAGAAAATGTATGATGCTTGAAGCAAAGATTTCACATGTTTATGAATATGGATTCGTGTTGTAAAAATTATGTTATTTTGGGACTTAGACATGTTGTATAATATGTAACATAAACCTATGAATGCTTGGTTGTTATGTGGTGGCTAATGTATGCTTAAAGAACTCCCATTTGCATGGTTAGTCATGATTAAAAGAGGTTTAGAAGTTAGGGTTTCAAATTATGAAGTTTCAAAATGACAAGTTTGATTAATTGTCAAAAGAGACCTAAAGATGAGCTTCCAGTAAACAAAAGGCTTCGATCAGATGAATGGATAAAACAGCTGTTAGAAGCACCATTCATGAGGAAATCTGAGGAAGTAAAGGTTCCAGAAGAGGGACAAGTCAAAAAGAAAGAGTGTTCAGAGTCCGGTTCCAATGTAGTTGAATCATTCCAGGACTATAATGAAGGTCCAATATTTGACAAAATGGCTTCTCTGAGATGTACACTGGACGCTATAACCCGAGGACTCCGTGAGCATACTTTGGTCTCTCTTTCTCAAGTTTCATACTTAGGGTTCTTGAGAGCAAAAGTGAGAAACAGATGGATTTAGAGCTTGTGATTGGTTGCAAAAGTCTCCTTGTGTTGTAAGGATCCTTTTGATGTATATATTGTGGTTAGTTGAGCTTATTTTTGAATTTTGTAAAATTTGGGAATGATGAACTTTTAGGGTAGGTGCTGCCCAAATTTCTACTTCATATGGGAGAGTTAAAATCAAGCTATACCATCCATGAATATGAGTTTAAAAGGAACCTATGTTCCAAAGGCATCAAACACTAACCCAATAGGACCCAATGGAACTTGGGTACCTGAAACCAATAAATGATTTTCTTGCAGGTATGTCTTAGAGTATCCAAATCAAGCAAATGGTATATTGATAGTGGATGCTCAAGACACATGACAGGAGATAAAAGCAAGTTTACCAGCTTAAAAGCCAAGGAAGGAGGAAAAGTGAGTTTTGGAGGAAATCAATCTGGAAGAATAGCTGGAATTAGTGAAGTTGCAAATGCTAATGGGGCACCTGTCAGAGACGTATATCACGTGGAAGGGCTTTGTCACAATCTTCTCAGTGTAAGCCAAAGTGTTGACAAAGATAATTGGGTGATCTTTGACTCACAGGAATGCTTCATCATCAGCAAAAAGGATCTACCAATTAATAAAGAAAAGCTGAACATTCAACTCTGTTAGAATCTTGGGATGATTCAACTATATTGGAACCAGATTCTGAAGGTTCCTTCTTCTTAATGCTCCGGTTGATTAACTTCTTCACTTTTATTCGTCATGCTTAGCCAATCATATTCATTTATATAATAATGAACATAAGGCATAGCTATCTAACATGTACAAGAGGTAACCAATGCATATCACAACATCAAGCTAATAACATATCAATTTCATAGATATATTGAATAAAAGTGCAACCTTTATCAAATAAAAATGCACAATTATTCAAACAATTTCCCAAACCTTTGCTCTAATACCAAACAATGTGACACACCTTAACTTTACCTTAAGCTTAATTTTATATTGATTTAGAACCAAAGAGAAGCCTCAATTTGATTAAAAGGGTCCAAAGATTTTATTTGAAAACTTTCAACTTTTGGAAGTTACTATTCACAGCTTTTTGGACCAACTTTGAAAATTCATAACTAATTATAGAAAAATCAAAATTGAGTGCTTCCAATTTCTATTTGAAGATTTTAAGTTCCTTTATAAGGAAAAAATACTCATTGAGTTACTAGCTTGCCCAATTGATAAAGTTTAATTCGTGAAAATGCACTGTTCATTTGGTCATTTTTCTATTTTCCCAGGTTTTTCAGTGATTTTCTTCAAACTTTGAAACATCATAATGTTCTGACAAAACTCCAAATTCAGCGTTATTTGGCTTTTTTTAAAGATTGAAATGTGAACTATTTTTATGTAAAGTGTCAACTCATTTAGAGTCAATTTGCTCTGTTTAACGTCAGGGCAAAGTAGGGGGTTTGACCAACTTTACCTCCAGCACTTGGTCAATTCTCAGCCCTACTTAACTTCACTCATCACCATATTGATTTCTAAACTATACTTAATCATATTAATCTATGTGATTAGGTATACTTAGAGCATACATCATTTGTCATAAGTCCATGATACATGTACAAATTACATTACATGTTATATTACAAACTTTAACAATAATAACATAAAGTTCATAATAAAATTCACAACATTGCACATCAAACTTGGCTTCATGAATCAATCATTCTCTCCTTACCCTTTGATGTGCTTCCACCTAAAAATTGGTTAGTGGGGGAGGGTGAGATTTTTGGAAATCCCAATAGCAAAGCTTAGTAACATACATATACACTTGCATGACATGCTTTAAGTTCATAAAGAAATGAGTAACATATGTAAAATGTGTACCAAGCACATATCAATGCATATGGCCATAGCATCATGTCACTCATAAACACATTTCAACAATGTCATAAGTATAATAAAGTCATGCACATCATTAAGATAATTTCACAATAATGTTAGATAGAGTTAGAAAACTTTGCTACCTTTGCTTCTTAACTTTTCTTCTTTACTTTGTTTCCTTTCTTGAGCACTTAGAAATTCACCCTCTTGAACAAAACTTTTGCCTAAAAAATGGACAATATAATGGCCATCAAACATATGCCATTTCCAATGCAAGAAACAATGTAAAACCCGTTTAACCATTTCTTTGATTTCCATAAACCCTAGGACATCAAACTTGTCTCTATGATTTTCTAATGCTTCCATAAACTTGGGGCCACTTATACCCTACACAAAAACTCATTTTGAATCCATTGGAAGCATCAAATCATCAAAACAATTCATTTTCCCCCTAAAACAGGTCTGGCCGAGAGGTCCCCCAAAATTTCCTAAAATGTGATTTTTCAACTTTCATCACTTATACCACTTGATTCTTGTTTCCAAACTCATATTCATGCATGGTATAACTTGATTTTAACACTCCTATATCAAGAGGAAAATTGGGCAGCACCTCCCCTATTTATTCATGATTCCCAATTTACAAAAATCACAAAAACAACTTTAAACAACCACAATGTATATATATCAACATGCTTTACAACAAGAGGAGACTTTTGCAACAACTTGATGGCTTTAAATCCCTATCTTTCTCACTTTAGCTCTCAAGAACCCTAGCTATGGAACTTGAGAAAGAGGGCTCAAATCAAAATTTGAAACCATGGAAGTTTAAGAGGAAGTTACAAGGAAGAGATTGGTATATAGATTGAGATACCATCTTCACATACCTTGATTTTCTCTTGAATTTTCTCTTCTTTCTCCTAGCTATAATGGCGTCTTTGCTTCTCTGTTTTTTTTGCCCAAAAGAGTCGGTCCTAATCGCTGGAAGAAGAGGGAGTATATGGATTTAATAATTCACACTTAAAGGGTTTAATGGCTAAGATTGCATCTTGTATTTCAAACTTAATCTAAGGGTTGTAGATGTGCCACCTAGGGGACATTTGCTTGCTTCTAATTGGTCCTCAAAAAGTGACAATCATGGCTGTAATTTCTGGTTAGAAATATGATTACCTTAACCAAACTGGATCCCATTCGGTTACTTTCTACCGGTAAACATAACTTTATTCCGGTAACTTTTTTCTACTTTTCTGGAGATATTTTCTTCATCATTTAATCTCCATATTTTCCTCTTGAATATAACAAAATTATTATCCCCAAAATACCCCTTGTTTTCCTCAAATTTTACAGGATTATTTTATCCTGTCCAAAATCCCTGAAAACGTACAATCGGATAGCAAAATTCTTTTAGGGCCTTGAAAAATACTACATTTTTCACTGGTTCTCTAGCCCTTTTCCTTTCTCCAAATTGCCCTCTAGATTGTCCAAAATTAATTTTTGAAATAATTATATTTCAGGGATTTTCGGGTCTTTTTCCCGATTTTCGGGAAAATCGCCTTAATCGTACACTGGGTAATAATTTCATGAAATACTATAAAATTCACTGGATTTTCTCATATTTTTGTCACAATTTTCTGAGAACTCCTGACACCTTAAATAATTATTTTCCCCTTTTTTCCCTTTAAAATTATATAAATAAAAATCTAGTCTGAATCTGGAAAATCTGTGATTCACGATTGTGGTCAGTGAGTCGGGATCTGTCTATTGGGCATCTGTAAATTTTTGGTCAACGGTTGTCTTTTGAATTTGAATTGTCAAATGACCAAAATGCCCTTCCATATTCTCATAATTACCATTTTGCCCTTACTTTCTATATTTTTCCAATATTACCATTTTACCCTTACTTTTAACACTGGAAGACCTTTATGCCCTTGGTCTTTTATTAAATGACATATGGGTCCCTTTCCAAAAGGTCTCCCATCCTCATATTATTCCAGGACAAACACACTTAACTTTGGAATTCCTACGGAACTCCACGCACCAGGCCAGATCTAAATTTACAACTTCCGGCACAAAGCTTTCCTTTCTTTATAAGCTATCTATCTCTAGGTTCCATTTCATTTCCTAGTTATTGGATTAACATTTATTTCAGCTAGCATAAAAATTTATGTATATTACATTCTCCATGGCTCGCACTAAAGTAACAGCCGGGAAGTCATCCAAATCCACTTCTAAAGCCCTATCTCAATCCCAATCAATGTCTCAAACTCCTTCCAAGCGTGTACGTATTTCCAAACCTTCAGATGAGAAAACAGAGATTCCTCTAGTTAGGAAACCGAGGACAGAGCCTCTGAAGTCCATTCTGAGCAAGAAAGACAAGGGCAAAGCACCCATGGTTGCCACTTCATCTCAGCCAGAGCCCACTCCTACTGATCACTATTCTGATTCCAAAGACCGAGAGTATCTCTCCCACTCACGTGGCATCATCTTCTCGAAGAAAGGGATCCAGAAAGGGAAAGAAGTCTCAACCTGAGATTACAGAGGCTTCTCAGGGATATAACGTCAATATGGTAATGATCAATTCCCCTTTCAAGTTTAAGAATAGAGATTTGTGCCCTGCTGTTTATGTGGATCTGAATCATATAGTGGTTTGCTAGGACATGATGTTAAAGAGTATTTGGGCCATTATAACAATCTGATTTACTTGCAAACTCCTTTTAATCCCGACATAGCTAGAGTTTTCTATAACAATATGGTTGAAAATAATGTTGTTGGGAATAAGAAGAAGGTTATAGAGTATGGGCTGCAGATGATTATGAGAGGTAGACGCATTAACATTTCTGCTGAATTGTTAATGTATATTTGGGTACGAGAACTTATGATAAGACCCTCAAAGACCTTGGAGATGAAGAGATACTTGAGGTACTGAGGCCGGGTGAAGAATATCAGGAGGATCAGGGCTTGCATTTTGAGCCTCTTCCATGCCACCATTGCAGAGGACCATTCATTATATTTACTCTCGCTGCATGGTGAACAAAGGGAAGAACTACACGCATCTCTCCTCTATGGACTACAGATACTTGGTTCCATCTTGAAGAATGAGAAAAGGAACATTGGACAGATGGTGTTCATTGAGATGCAGAAGCTGGTGCGATCGAAATCGAAGAAGATGACTTTACCTTATCCCAACTTGGTCTCATTGATCATGGATCTTCATCATGTTTGGTACCTTCTCTGTAATATCCAAAAATTTCTATGCTGGCTGAATGAAATGATAATCCGATAGCTAGGAAATGAAAAGAGAGATCAGAGGTAAATAGTACAGAAAGAAAGACTATAGGCCGGAAATAGTAAAGATAGACCTGGCTTAGTACACGGAGTTCCGTAGGAATTCCAAAGTTAAGAAAAATTGCCTAGAGTGATATGAGGATGGGAAAACCTTCAGGAAAAGGACCCATACGTCATTTAATAAGAGACCAAGGATATAAAGGTCTTTCAGTATCAAAAGTAAGGGCAAAACAGTAATTATAGGAAAAGTAGAGAAAGTAAGGGCAAAATGGTAATTATAAGAAAATTTTGAAGGGCAAGAGAGGAAAGTTAATTATTTGAAATAGCAGGAGCTCTTCAAAAATTTGGAGAAAAATATGAAAAATCCAGTAGATTATGTAGTAATTAATAAAATTATTACCCAGTATATATTTAAGACGATTTTCCC
>JANTPZ010154320.1:0-18185 GCA_025593235.1 Vachellia pachyceras
ATACGATAACTTTTATTCCCATTTCTGCAAATATCATGAAACTTTATAAGTTTCTTATGAATTGGGTATAATAAAGTGCATTTTCAAAACATAATTTTATTCCTTTCGGCAACATATAATATTAGCTCTTCCGGAGGCTTCAATGCACACCCAATTTATTAAATATGCTCATATTTTGCCCTTTTTGTGGTTCTTATCAGTTTTTCTCCACTTCAGGTGGGAATTAGAATCAATACAATTCTGACATCAACACCCATGACTGTGGTCATATCCCCTTTCTCGACTATCGTAATTATTATGTTTCACAATATTCACTTCTGGGAATAGAGTCGAGCTTATTGGGTAAATCAATTATTAACCCAACATATCAAACTTTATAAATGTAAAGGCATCCATTCATAATGGGCTTTCAGGAGGATAACCAACTTCTGGTGGTTATGCATTTCTTTTAAATTGTTCTAAAGAACATACGGGTCTTCTATATATGTAGCAAATACAAAGACATAGCTACACCCAATATTGCATACTAAACACAAATATCAACTGTATGCAGTTGAATTTTAGATATGCATAATTCTTGATGAGAATTTAATCAATTCTCTCATCACTATATATACCCATCACCATTTTGGGCTATTAAGGGGGCGTCTGCGCATGCCAAAATGCATCGTTTTGGCCCTTCCAGAGAGTTGGGTTACCTAATTCGACCCAGTTCGCCCCTCCCCACTCAGCTGCCACACAGTTTCATTTTTCCCTTCTTTCCAGGCAACGGTGGCTCACCTTTTTCAGTGACAGTGGGTCTTTTTCTGACCAGGGGCGTTTTCCACATTGTTTCCCATCAGAATGAAGAAAAATAATGGACCTTTCATAATATATATCAAGATGGGGGAAAACACATCATAAATCCTTTTTAAAATCCCAATCAACCCTTTCCGGTAAAGATCCATAGATTCCGGCGGGAAGTTCCCTCATATGAAAAGTAAACACAGTGTGTATCAATGACTTCCCAAATATATATCCATATACCGATGAGCACGAAAAACTCATACATATATATATATATATATATTCAAATATTCATATTTGCAAGAACAAGAAAAAGTTGCAATCCTTTTGTAAAATTTATTTTTATTTTACGTAAAGGAAAAATTTATCATTTCTCCAAAATCAGAAATGAACTCTGGACAGGAAGCACGGTTCTCGATGAGCAAACTTGAATTAGAGAACAATCAAAATTAGAAATAAATTTTCAAATCTCCTTAATGTTCTCAAAAAGTATTACCTTTTCCCAACATGTTTAAATTTATTCCGAAAAGATATTTTAAAGGCAATCACAAATCAAAATAATTTTGATCTCAAATCCAAATCTTTTGGGAACAAAAATTTAAAGGAACGAAAGATTTGGATCACCCCAAATTGAAAGAAAAAGAAGGCGAGATTGATCAAAGCAAACCTGACCTAGAACTAATGATGGAAAAGAATACCTGACGAATTTATATCTAATCATGAGATATCATCGTTTATTGTTATTTTTCAGATTCAAAAATTGAAAAAAAAACTTGATTAGATCCAAAAACTTTTCCAGATCCAAAAATTGAAAAACTCGATCTAGATTCAAAAACTTTTTCAGATCCAAAAATTGAAAAACTTGATCTAGATCCAAAAACTTTTCCAGATCCAAAAATAAAACTGGATTCTGGGAGTGAAACATAATAATGAGTAATATCAATATGAATTACTTGTAAATAGAAGTCGAATAAGATATAATAACAAAAACAATCTCCAATCCTAGCCATTGGAATCCGGTGTTTAAAACATCCGGTAAAAGAATTAACTGATTCCATATAGTGGCTCATCAGATTATCCTTGATTGATCAAGAAGGAAAAAGTAGAATAAGATAAAGTAGTATATCTCGTTTGAGCGTCGTGCTGATAACGTGTTATGAAATGAGGGAATTTGGGAGTAGAGAAGAATAGTAGAAGAGATTGATAGAAAGAAGAACAATGATCAAATTGTATTCTTCATAACTTGAGAGGGATATTTACATACAATGTGGAAGCCAAATAATTAAATGCCTTAATAACTAATATCTCCTAATAATTATAACCGATTTTCGAATAAATCGAATCTAGATCTATCTTAATTACAATATATTCATAAATAAAATACATGAATTATAAGAACATCCACACTATATATTATATTTTATAACATAAACAAATTAACTAAATCATTTTAATTAATAAACAAATTAAATAAACCATTTTAATTAAATAATGTATTAATTGTTTGCTTACCCTGAACGTCGACTTTAAACCTAGTGGATAGACTAGCAGAAGGGTGCCGGAATCCTTACTCCCTCTCGATGTCTTGGCCCTTAAACATCTCAGCCTCTTGGACTGAGATGTTAATATCGCCGACTTTAAAGTTGTTGACGCTCAACATAACATCTCCGGCCTCCTCCTGACCATCTCCACCCTCTAGGAACATAGGCTCCTTCCTAGGCCACTGGCTGTGCTCCTGATCAGTCATCTGAAAAAAAATTAATTTTAAAAATTAATTAAAATAAAATAAATAAAATTTAAAAATAAATCTAAATATCTAAAAAAATTAAATAAAAATTAAATACATAAAAAAATTTAAAACTAACCTTAAAAAAGCTGAATATCTAAAAAAATTTTAGGAAACTAAAAAATTTGCTCTCTGATGTGACATTTTCAAAAGAAGAAAGTGATGAATTGAGGGGGAGGGGGTTTATATAGGCGTTGATTTAGTAGCAATTTTAGACAAACAACTGCTAATTAGTAGCGGTTTTGTCAAAATCGCTACCATAACTGCTGTAAAATTAGCGCGTCTACTAGGGAAATGGTGCTATTTAGTAGTGGTTTGTCTTAACCTCTGATAATTGAGAGACTCTTCATTTTTGCAGTGGTTATTTTTGCAGAAACTGCTACAAAATGCAATGCAAATCAGTAGCGGTTTTGGTAACCGCTACCATAACCATTACCACTGTCGACCTTTTACTTCTGCAATGGTTTGCATTTATTGAAACCGTTGCAAATTCACAAAATAAACGCTACAAATTTGCAGTTTGTTTTAGTAGCAGTCTTTAACTGCTACAAAATTCAACTCTAGATTATCTTTGCATATTAATAGCACTTTTACCTTAAAACGCTACAAAGTTCATGATTCAGTAACGGTTTTATTAACCGCTACTAATGAACTGCTGCTAAATACCCTTTTTAGCAGTGATTGGATCAAGCAACAAGCTACTGTTTCCCTTAAGACAACCCATATTGAGAAGATGATCACCCCAACAACTAAGGTGAAAAAGCTGAAGGAGAAGTTCACAGTTTCTCGAGCAAAAAAGAGGAGACCTCTAAAGAGCGCAACGATGACTATGATGAAGTCATCGATGCTGAAACTTTGAAGGTTGAAGCAGATATTGATATACCACTGGCGGACCTACATGAGGTCCAGCGGGTGCAGCTGCACCCCTTGACTTCTAAAATATTAGGTATATATTAATGCTATGTGATTTATTTTGCACCCACTCATTTGCTAATTTTGAACCCACTAAATTTTTTCTCAAATTCTTCTTAAAAGATATTAAGAATAAGTCCCACTTATTTTCTCAAAAAATAGTTTGTACCCCCTGGACCAGGGTCCTGAGTTTGCCACTGGATATACCAACTATGATAGGTCTATCAACGTCGAGAAGTTAAATTTCTGGATTGATCAGTTAGAGTTTTACTTCACTTTTTGGTGATACAGTATTACTCAAAGACTCATTTTCTCGGAGCATGCCAAGACATGGTGGAAGGTTCACGTTGCAAACAGTGAATCCAAAGGTATCACATGGAGCAAGTTAAGGAGTTGCTTTAGCGAGAATTCTATCCCATAGGGTGCTTAGAAGACAAGCAACAGCCGTTGGTGTTTCCTTGGTGGACCTGCATACATTCTGAAAGTACACTACAACTTTGGTGATGTAGGACAGGGAAGGGCAAAAGGGAAAATATATGTGAATAGAGGAGGAAGAGAGACTAGAGAGAAAGGAGAAAAAGTATAGAAGGATTTAGAGAGGCAAAAAGAGAGTATTATTTCTTTAAATCAAATAGCGGCTTTCAATAAGATATGTGAGGGCTATTTATAACCCCACTTAGACCCTAAAACTAATGACAAGGAAATCAAATACAATAAAGATTATATTGCCAAATCAAATAAAAATAAATGCTAATCAAATTAAATCAAATCCGTGATATTAAGATATTGAAAAATCAAATCAAAATAAATGATAATCAAATCAAATATGCGACATCAAATATGATAGTCTTCAGATCTTTACAGGATCTTTCTTAATCATTTATGATTCCTATCATTCCCCTGGCAGAGAAGAACTCACCTCTAGGGAGGTAGAAAGTTGAAAAGAGTCGAGTAAGGCAGGATCAATATGGCAAAACTCATCCTCTGCAATTAATGTGATTCAGCAAACTGACTTATCAAATTCAAATGAGCATATGCAAATTCCAAGTGGACCAATCACAAGAGCAAGGGCCAAGAGGATTAAGAAAGCATTGAATGGGCTTGTGCAAGAGGTTCTAACAAAATAAATGGCATTTAGATCAACAAATGAGGATGAAGACTCCAAGGATGTCATTAACTTGATTTGGGTTGAAAATGGACCTACAAACCCTATTTTGGGCTAGGAGGCTTCAAATGAGATGACTTGGACTATGGGCTATACATAGGAGGACTCATCTGGACTAAAATATCCATATTTTGGGTCAAAAATGCTGATTATCTTTTATTTATTTATTTTATGCGAAAATTTGTAATTTGAATTATAAATTAGCTACATTTTTGGATAGTATCAATTTTAAATTTGAATCCAGGTGGCATCTATATTAGAGGATCCAATCCAGTGAACAAGATAGCAATGAAAATCACCTTCGAGAGTGAGAATAGTTTGGGCATCCATGATAGCGTTTATAATCTCCTTCGGTCGTGCAACTATCGGCAACGGTGGAACAAGAGCATCACGTTGCTGGGAACCTGCAGAATCCTCACTAAAAAGGGGGAGGTTGTAAAGCTCATAGATAAGAAATAAGATCCTCTACATTAAAGACTGGCCTTATGGACATATCAGGAGGCAAATCAAACAAATAAGCATTAAGACCAAGTTTCTTAAGGATACGAAATGGGCTAAAGGCACGGAAATGCAACATTTTGAAGGAATTTTCGAGGTAACACTTAGGACGCATATAGGCTTTGATGTAATCACCTTTACTAAAATGTTGAGCCTATTGATAGCATCAATAGTTAATTTGTATTGATCGTTGCTAAATGTCAGTTTACGTTTAATCTCAGCATGTAACTCATGAAGGTAATGGGCGAGAGATTCAACATATTTGGAAGTATGGTCTGTCAAAGGTAAAGGGATCAAGTCGATGAGTTACTTCGGTTTAAAACCTTAGACAATTCAAAGGGGCTCTTTCCAATAGATCAATTGTGGAGCTATCGCAAGCGAATTTAGCCATAGGCAAGATAAGATCCTAATTACCCATATTGTTCCCAACTAAACTACAAAGTTGATTTCCTAGACTATGGTTGGTGACTTTAGTTTGACCATTGGTTTGAGAATTGAAAGCAGAGGAGAGCTTCAATTGGGTACCAAAAAGTTTTCAGAGTGTCTTCCAAAAATAGCTGACAAACTTGACATTGCGGTCAGACACAATAGACATAGGTAACCTATGCAAGCACACAATTTTCTTAAAGAGTAACATAGCTAAGTGGGATGCATCATTGGTCTTGCTACAAGGGATGTAGTGGGCCATTTTTTAGAACCTCTTAACGACAACAAGGATGGAATCATGTTGGCATACTATCCAAGGTAAGCCTAAAACAAAGTCCATGCTAAGGTCCTTTTAGGGTGCATTCGGAATGGGTAAAGGAGTATACCATCCTACACTGTGCTTCTCAGCCTTAGTGGTTTGACAAGTACGACACTGGGATAAAATCCTAGCAACATCAAGAGAAGGCCAGTAAAACTGATCTTCAACTAGGACAATAGTCTTATCCTGACCAAAATGACTAGCTAAACCCCTTGCATGGTGTTCCTAAATGAGAAGTCCCTCAAAGATATGTGGGGAACGCATAGTTGAGTGCCATGGAATAAGTACCCATTAGTGATGAGAAAGTCAAGGTGATTTTGGCGAGGTCCATCATTGACCTCCTGATAAATGATTCCAAAGTCAGTGCATAAGGCATAATCATCTTTCAATTAGACAAGTCTGATGACGTTGACACTCACAGTGTGTAAGAGATTAAGTCAATGACTTAAAGCATCTGCAACCTTATTTTTCAGTTCTTGCATGATGCTTGACAATAAATGTGAACTCTTAAAGAAATTTTGCCCACTTAGCATGCTTGGCATTTAGATGTATTTGCAAGTTTAGAAATTTAAGGGTTTGATTGTTTGAGTACACAACAAATTGCTGGGGCAAGAGATAGTATTTTCAATACTCAAAGGAACTAACTAGGGCTTAGAATTCCATATTGTAAGTGGAGTACCTTTGCTTAGCCTCATTAAGTTTCTCACTAAAGAAAGTAACAAGGTGACCTTCTTGACTCGCTACAAAAAAGCCAATTTGCAGCAGTTCCTTTGTAGCGGTTTTAGAAAAATGCTATAATATATTTTCTATCGTAGATGTTTTTTAGTCAAATCGCTAAATTTTGTAACCCTTTCAACCAAGTGGTGTTAGAAGAAATTCAATAGCTATTTTATTATAACAAACAACTACAAATTTGGAGCTACTTTGGCGCTAGATGGCAGGAAGTGGGCGCCAAAATAGTAATGTTAACTTACACCAAACCCTTGCAAATTAAAAATGTGAAAATGAATTTCTTTAAAAAAACTAATTTAAAATTAATAGTGGTTCTATAACCGCTACAAAGTAAATAAAATTGATGCAAATTCAAACCGCTACAAATTTGAATTTCAAATTTTAAAATACAAGATGTAAATATGTGAAAATGAGTTTTTTTTAAAAAATTTGATTTAAAATTAGTAGCGGATGAATAACCGCTACAAATGAAACAAAACCGCTATAAATGCAAACGTCTACAAACAATGTTGCATAAGCTTATACAAATTTGAATTTCAAATTTTAAAATGTGAGGCGTAAATATGTGAAAATGAGTTTTTTTTAAAAAAATCTGATTTAAAATTAGTAGCAGTTTTATAAATCACTACAAATTCAACAAAACTATTGCAAATGCAAATCGCTACAAATACCGTTACATAAATCGCTGAAAATTCAAATTTTAAAATTTAAAATACGAGATGTACATATGTGAAAATGTGAAAATTTCAAAATTTAAAATTCAAAATTCAAATTTATAATGCTGTTTTTAGAAATACTATAATATATCTTCTTTCGTAGAGGTTTTTAGTTAAACCGCTACATTTTGCAACCCTTTCAACCAAGTCGTGTTAAAAGAACATTAATAGATGTTTTATTATAACAAAACAACTACAAATTTGGAGCTACTTTGGTGCTAGATGGCGGGAAATGGACGCCAATATAGCAATGTTAACTTACAACAAACTATTGCAAATTAAAAATGTGAAAATGAATTCCTTTAAAAAACTGATTTAAAATTAGTAGTGGTTCTATAAACGCTACAAAGTAAATAAAACCGATGAAATTCAAACCTTCACAAATTTGAATTTCAAATTTTAAAATACAAGATGTAAATATGTGAAAATGAGTTTTTTTTTTAAAAAATCTGATTTAAAATTAGTAGCTGTTGAATAACCGTTACAAATGAAACAAAACCGCTATAAATGCAAACAGCTACAAACACTATTACGTAAGCTTATACAAATTTGAATTTCAAATTTTAAAATGGGAGGCGTAAATATGTGAAAATGAGTTTTTTTTAAAAAATCTGATTTAAAATTAGTAGTGTAACATCCTAATTTTTATTTAGAGGATTTGATTATATTTGAGAAATAAATATTTATTTAAATGATTTATTTGTTATTTAAAAATAATACTTATGTTAGTATAATTTGTTTGGTAGTGATTTGAGTAAAAAAAATGATCCCAAATAAAATATACATAAATTAAGAAAACATTATTGATAATAAAATATTTAAAAAAAGAGGAAAATAAATATACATCACACGTATATATAATAAGAGGGGATGTGGCCATGATAACAAAGATTTAGGTAAAATAAAGAAAAAACAAAGGAACCAACGTACAAATAGATATATATATACACACTATTAAGAAAAATCAAAGAAAAAAAGGGAGAAGCAAAACGGAAATAGTTGAACACGTCAGGATGTGTGTATATATAACGTGGACTCTCGCAACAGTGCCTTAGGTTGTTTTTTCCTCCTTTGCGTTAGATGGCGTTGGCGGCGACTTGCATCTAGGAGTTATTCTCGGATCAATTACGTAATCAAAATTATTTCCTTTTAAATTTCTTCCTTTATAAAAGTTTTTCTAAATAATTTTCTCTTTCTAATGGTAGTAATATCAAACTAATCAGATGAAAATTTAAGATTAGGGTTTGAGATATGGATTAAGTTTTATCAAGAACTGTCTAATGAAAGGTAAAGGGGAAATAACAGTTAATTTTTCTTCTTCTGGATTCATGATTTGACTTTTGATGTAATTAAAAATAATTATTTAATTAAATCAGTTTATAATTTATTCTACATAGGTGGTTTGCACATATTAGATTTGGGGTAAAATGATTTATAAGTGTTATTGAAATTGTTTTTGAAGTGTTACTCAACTTATCATGTTGAAAAGATTAAGAGTATATATGATTTAACAATTTTATGTTGAAAACCCTAAACTTTTAATTGGGAATTTTGTAATTGAAATTGATTTGTGAATTAATTAAATCTTTGGGTTGAGGGAAATGATTAAATTTTGGGTTAGATTAAATAGTTGAGAGTCTATTGACAACTATGAATTTTAAATGATTATTTCAAGAACTTAAATATTAAATTTAGGATATTAAATTTGTGTCTACATTATTGTGTAGAATAACTTGATTGTAGTTGGTGCTCTCATGGCTTGAGCTTACAAGTATTTTGGAGTTAAGGTGACTGATGTTAATTCATTTTATATGCTTGCATGGATTGTGAGGTATTTTTGATACCTTAATTATGTATTACAAATCTTATCTCTATTTTTATATGTTCAATTTTAGTGAAGTGGGAAGTATTTTCTTTATATATATAAATGATATGTTTTGCTTAGAGATATGTTTGATGAGCTATTTATAAATTATCTTTATCCGTAACATATTGTGAATTTATGCATTTGTGGGGAATTGGCATATTAGGTGTATGGAAGTAGTTGGGTGATCTTGTGATGATGGGACTTGTGTAATGTATTGTGAATGTATCCGTGGTTACTCCACTACTGATCATAATGGTTGGCTATATTGTGACTCACACTCAGGTGGGGGTCGGCCTAGACCCAGGAGGGAGGCCAGGATTTATTGTGACTCACACGCAAGTAGGGAGTCGGCCTAGACCCAGGAGGGAGGCCAGGATAATTGTGACTCACACGCATGTGGGGAATCGTGATTGAGTAATATGGAGGAGTAAGATGGAGGGATCATTTGTGCATTATGAATGTATTGATTGGAAAACCTTAATATTGTTTGAATATTGTATATTAGCACTACTTCATTAACTTATAATCCCGTATTGTATATTCTATGAATTGATTATTGGTTAATGGGACTTTATGTCTCATCCTTTCGATATTTATTTTTTTTAGGAAAGGAACTTAGTTGTTTGAGAGTTAAAGGGAATGAGCCGACAGTTTGATAGTAGCTATCATTGTAGGTTTAATAAGGAGAAATGTATATTGACAAACTTATAAGACTTGCATAATTCGATTATACTTTTATGATTATGTTGTGAAATTATATATATTAATAAATTGTCTTGTGGTATGTTTGAGATATTAAGTATTGATTTGAGACACACATATATATATATATGAACCTATATGGTTAATGGGATTACTAATAATTGTTCTTGTTTCTGTGACTTCTGATGGTAACTTGTGGGCGAGTTTTGTGCCCTGAGTCAGAATGATATTGTGAATGGTTTGTGGGTTGGGTATCTCACCCACAACTTTTGTGCCTTTGACCTTAAGGATTAATAAGTAATTCTATTTAAATGTCTAGTTTGTTTGGAATTACAAATGGTATCAGAAGGGATTATTTATTCCTTAATTCATTTTGAATATAATATATGGTTAAATTGTTTAGGGGGTTACAAGTAGGTGTTTTATAATCGCTACAAATTCAACAAAACTGTTGCAAATGCAAATCGCTACAAATACCATTACATAAATCGCTGAAATTCAAATTCAAAATTTAAAATGCGAGGTGTAAATATGAGAAAATGTGAAAATTTCAAAATTTAAAATTTAAAATGCGGTTTTTGGAAATGCTATAATATATCTTCTTTCGCAAAGGTTTTTAGTCAAACTGCTACTTTTTGCAACCCTTTCAACCCCGTGGTGTTAGAAGAACTTAATAGGTGTTTTATTATAACAAAACAACTACTAATTTGGAGTTACTTTGGCGCTAGATAGCGGGGAATGGACTCCAATATATCAATGTTAACTTACAACAAACCGTTGCAAATTAAAAATGTGAAAATGAATTTCTTTAAAAAACTAATTTAAAATTAGTAGTGATTCTATAACCGCTACAAAATAAATAAAACGATGCAAATTCAAGGCGCTACAAATTTAAATTTCAAATTTTAAAATGCAAGATGTAAATATGTGAAAATGAGTTTTTTTTTTAAAAAATCTGATTTAAAATTAGTAGCGGTTGAATAACCACTATAAATGAAACAAAACCGCTATAAATGCAAACAGCTACAAACACTGTTACATAAGCTTATACAAATTTGAATATCAAATTTTAAAATGTGAGGCGTAAATATGTGAAAATGAGTTTTTTAAAAAATCTGATTTAAAATTAGTAGCAGTTTTATAATAACTACAAATTCAACAAAACTGTTGCAAATGCAAATCGCTACAAATACCGTTACAAAAATCACTGAAAATTCAAATTTCAAATTTCAGAAGAAGAATAAGCCACCGAATGAAAAGGGCAAGCATGATGATGAAACCAAGACTAAGCACCTGAATAATGCCAATAAAGTAAGCACTCTTTTACTTCTTCCACTAACAAATTTTGTGAAAGGGAGAAATATTGGAAGTTGGACCCAAAAATTTTTTCCAAAAAAAAAAATGAAAGAAGGATGACAACCTTAAAGCATTAACAACAATTTCTAGAAAAGGCAAACCGAACCAACTAGACTCAATACTAACCATAAACCCATCCTATCTTTGATGGAAATGCCAAAGGAGATATATGAGTATACCTAATACAGGAAACCCAGTAGAAGAGTTATTCACTGTCAATATCCAAGTGAAGAAGGAGCTCATATCAGCCATATTTGATCCCAGCAGCAAAAAGAATCTTATTTCTAAGAAGTTTATGCAGAAGATAGGGTTAGAAATGAAGCGACACTCTCCATTGTATCTGCTTGGATGGATTGCCAAAGACATAAATCAATGAATTACTTATCAATGTATAGTTCGATTTGCAATATTTTTCTAATTCGTTGATGGAGTTAATTGTGATGTTGTGCTTTTGGATATTTGCTAGGTAATATTTGGCAACCCATTTCTCTATTATTGTGATGTTCATTACCATTGGAGGGCATAGGAATATATGTTGAAAAAAGACGGAAGAAAATTCCTACTGACTATTGAGAAACCAGTGTAGATAATCGATTTGGTGACATTTAGTCAAGTAAAATGAGTCATCAGTGCCTTATAAAAATACTTGTTGGCAGTAATTTATGCTCTGAACTTGCATGTATGTAGTGTGGTAACATTAATATCTATTGTGTGCGTAATGAAGTATTTAAAGATATGCTCAAAGAGCATGCTAGTCTTTTTAGAGAAGTCCATAAAACATAAGATTCATAATGTTCTGGAGTTACCACTACCTAATTTGAGTATGTATCGTAACTCAATAGTGGAGAATAAAGAGATCAAATGGCAAGTCCATAATTACCTCAAGCAAATGGTAGTAACGAATCATGCTCTAAATTGAAATAATACCCAACCAACCTTCTTGGATCCAACCCTAAACGGTTGATATATGCCAATTAGGGTAAGTTTTGAAAGGGGCGCAGTAGGAGGTAGAAACACTCACTCATCTCTCATTTCTCTTATTCTCTCTACTCACACAACCTTAATCTCATCCTATCTCATCCCAAATCCATCTATGCATCTCCAATCATCCATCCAAAGTTCGAAACCACTTGCCATGAATAGCTGAGCATCTCCCTTACTCTTGGAAATGAAGATGGCTTGAGATCTATGTGCAGAAAGGGGAGTAATAGTTTTCAATCTGTATTTATGTTATGGATTACATGGTTTCTGAGTTAGGACTTGTGATTTGTACGTAAATATTTGGTCTCATTCGAGCCAAACTTGGATTATTTATGTATTGAACTTGCTTTGTGTTTGACTTGGTAGAGTGAAGTCTCATTTCTACCTATACAATGAGATCTTTGTTATTCTCTTCTATCTTCCTAGTTGTGCTTGATTTTAGAGGCAATATTGTGTTGAGTTGAATTTTTCACTTGGCAATTTCCGTACACACACTAAGTATTTTTAAAGGGTTTCATGGAATGGAATTCATTGCATGGAATTTCTGACCCAGCGAGTTGTTGGGGTTTACATTATGAAACTTAGTGTGAAAACTACTGCTTTCCATCATATTTTGTGAACCATGATGGCCTAAATCATTTTTCAAGAGGAAATCCATCATCAAATACCTTTTACACTTTGAATATGCTTTCACTATTTTCCTATAATCGAAAATACCAAAAAGAAATTTTACGTTGTAATTAGCTTTAGGTACATAGCAATTTTGAATCAAAAACGGTTTTTATTTGCAATGCAAACTTAACCACAAACTAGTAGCTAGTGGTACATAAAGCTCCATAGGGAACGACCCTGGGGTTGTACCCTATAATGCAATCCTTGGAAATCACAAATCTTTTGATTCGTTTTCAAGGCTGTACAACAATAAAGTTTTATCATATGTGCCAAAGAAAGGGGATCAACATACTAGAACAACTTAATCATGCCATTATTTTCACTAAATTGGATTTGTTGTCTGGTTATCAAGTACAGGTTCATGGGAAAGACACGTGGAAAATATCATTCAAAATGTGTTAGGGGCTATTTGACTTGTTTTTATGAGGCTTAGAATGATGTCCTATAACCATTTACTGATGATTTTGTCATCGTATACTTATATGATATTTTGATTTATAGTAATGCATGGAAAGAGCACTCAGTTTATGTTTGAATTGTGTATGAATTGCTAAAACAACATCAACTACAGTTAAACAAAAAGAAGAGTGAGTTACCACTGAGCGTTGGGGTGCAGCGGTAAGGCAGCTGACACTTCCCTAGGCGGACGTGAGTTCGAACCTGGAGACACGCTTAATGGGAGGGGATTACCTGGCTTTCGTACAAAGCACCTTGAAGGGTGTGCCAAGAAAATCCCCACTCCGGATTAGTCGGTTGCCCTGGGTTACCTGGTTCATTGAAGAAGGCCAGGGACTCAAGAAAAGGCGTCGGATACAGGGGGTTCGTAGGGGGTCATTTTGAGAAGAAATCATTTTTACAAAAAAGAAGAGTTAGTTTGAGAAGAAATCATTTTTATACCTTGGGTATATTGTGGGCAGTGGAGAACTAAAAATGGGTCATGTAAAGATCCATCCAAGAATAGCCTTGAACTACATCAGCTATTGGGGATTTAATTTTTATGGGTGATTGCCAATACTTTCGTAAATTCATCCGTAACTTTTCCATTTTAGCTTCTCCTATATATGATTTAATGAAAGATAACCCTAGATTTGAGTGGACCTCAAAACATGAAGAAACATTTATCTTATTAAAAAGGTAACCCCAAATTTATAGATAACATTTAAATTGGAGACGGGTGCTTCAGTTATGCCATAGGTGCTATTCTTATGCAAGAATAGTGACTATAACACTTAGAGTTATTTCAAATACCTTAAGGAACTATCCCACATATGAAAGAATTATTGCTTTTCCATCAAGCCATGAAGCATTAACGAGTATAACTCCTAGTAAGAAGACCATTGTTCACATTGTCCACCAGTCGTTGCAATAATTATTGATACTATCTAAGTTGTAGCAAGCCCTTCACATGAAGTGGTTGACTTATTTGTAGTAGTACAACTTGGTCATCAAATATAAAAAGGGTTTGCATAACAAATTTGAGGATATGTTATCACAACCCTTAGTGGTAGCCATTTGTTTTCTTTGTGTATGTAGTTGAAACTTCTCTGCACAAAGAATGTATGATTCGGTATATGGAAAGTCCTTATTAGGCACAATCAAGAATATATAATTAGGCACAATTATGACAACTAAATCAACCATTCCAAGTCAGGGAACCTTAAGGGAATAGATAGAATTTTTCACTTTAAAAAACTAGATCAGTAATCATTAGTTTAAGATTATATAGTGTATTTCTCACTATTGGGGAGCATATTATTCTACCATCTTAGGGCTTAGGCCTAAAGTGATTCAGCCATTACACTCAACATATCTTATTTTTACCTAAATTAATATCTAAATAATTATGAGTTATAATAAAATATCTACATGAGTGTTAGTTTCTCTTGGATGATGAACATATCTTTAAGTTATCTTCATATAATCATGAGTACCTCATAAACATAAGAGTTATAAAGAGTTAAAAAGAGTGTTTCTAGGAAACAAATTATTAAAAAGTTGTTCTCTACTTTTATGTTGCACATTTATATAATTGTTTAATAATATCCAATTTTGAGATTGGTAAAGACCCATTAATGCATCATTAATGGACATAAAAACAATAAATAATGTTGTTATAAATATAAACATAAATGTAAGCATAAACATAAACATAAATGTAAGCATAGACATAACCATAAACGTAATAATAGATATAAACATAAATAGAAATTGTGACACTTCCATTTAAATATTACAAACTTTAATAATTCATATCCTAAATTATCCTTAACAATATGCAAAAAAAGTAATACATATAAGTACATACATATGAAGACAAAATTCAAACCCTTAAATTGTTGGAATATTTTAACAATGGGCCACATATTACACTTATATGTGGTGCCATTATTTTTTGTCATGGCCAAATTTATAAAGTGATCTACTTGGGCTTAAGGAATTAAGTGCGCTTAATTAGGTGTCATGGACTCATCTATACTAAGGCCCAATGTGCTGGCCCGTATTCATTGATGAGTTGAATACTGGGTCCCTTATAAATAGAGGGCTATGATCCACACAAGTTAGGTAGGGTTATCATAATTTGTGCTTTGCTTCCCATATGCAGACGACTTCTCTCTTCCCCTAGTGATAACCTGGCTTTGAAGCCACTTGTAGGATTTTAAAAACATATGGGTTCAATGGAATATTTTAGAGATTTACGGAAGTGTACCTGAATACTTGTGTGTGGTTGTTCTTGGATTTAATTCTTTAGTTACCACAAGTATAGGAATCCCTGTGTTTTAAGAAGCAACTGTAGGATTTAATTCAGTATAGAGATCGATTCTTCCTCGAAAGTGATATTTCTTACTTATTCTTCCCTAAGCTCAATATCCTTAAAGAAACATCCAGTTCCTGTTTCAAAAATAGTCTTTGAGAGTAGGATTATAAAACTTATAACCCCTTGAGCGTTCAAAATATCCAATAAAGTAACTGCTTACTGTTTTGGGGTCCAGTTTCTTTTCTTATGGCCTATAAGGTCTTGCCTCAAATGGACAACCCCAAATATGAAAGTGTTTTAGACTAGGCTTTTTGCGTGTCCAAAGTTCATATGTGTTTTTACAGTTGCCTTAGTTGGTACTCTATTCAAAATATACGATGTGGTCTTTAGTGAGTCTCCCCAGAGGATTCTTGTAAGGTAGAATGGTGCATCATACTTCTTACCATGTCCTAAAGAATTATATTTCGTCTCTCAGCAACACCATTCATGCTGGGTAAACTAGGCATGGTGTGCTGAGGAACCATTCTTGATTCCTCTAGGAATTTAGCAAATGGCCATAGACGTTGTTCACTTGAACTGTCATATCTACAGTAATATTCACCTCCACATTCACATATGACAATTTTAATCTTTTTTCTGAGTTGATTTTCAACTTTAGTCTTAAAAATTTTGAACATGTTGAGGGCTTGTGATTTCTCATGAATCAAATATAAGTACCCTATATGGAGTAATCATCTATGAATGATATAAAATATTGTTGACCTTTCCATGAAGGTTTGAGAAATGGTCCACAAATGCCCGTATGTATCAATTTAATACATCTTGACTTCTATAGACACTTATATTTTTTGTGTTGGTTTTCTTGCCCTTAATGCAATCAATGCAATTTTCAAAATATGAAAAATCAAGATTGATTAATATATCTTTGAACAAAAGCTTTTAAATTCTATTTCTAGAAATGTGGCCTAAGCACTTGTGCCACAATGTTCCTGAATTTTTTGCATTGATTTTACATTTTGTGCCTCGTGTTGACACATGTAAGATTCATTGTAGGAAACTACCGTATTCAATAAATATAAATTGTCATAAACTGTAAGAAAACTAGCCCTAATAACATTTGAATTTGTAGATAAAATAACCTTATTGTTTTCAAATGAATAATAATAACTAGATTTGTCCAAAATAGAAACTGAAATCAAATTCCTTCTAAATTAAGGTACCACAAAAGTATCCAAAAATCCAAAAAAAAAGTCTCTAATAAATAGTTAAAAGTGACCAACGACTTCCACCTCTACTGACTTGTCATCTCCCATGTAAATGCATCTTTCAGCATCAGTTGACTTTCAATAGTTCAGGCATCCCTACATGGAAACACTAATGCGAGTGATAGCTCTAGAATCTAACCACCAATTGTTTCTAGGTGTAGAAACTAATTAACCTTAATGTAAACTAAAGTAAGAAGTATACTTTTCTTGCACACCATACGTGATATCTAGTACAATCTTTCTTCAGATGTCCTAGCTTCCCACAAAAGTAGCACCCATTTGTCTCATTAGGAGGATTCTTTACTGGGTTTCTTTTGAACAAAAACATTTGTAGCCTCTGGAAACTTTCTCTTTATGCCCTTCCCTCTAGCGGTGCTAGCCACATTAGCACTGTGAGAGCTGTTACGTTTCAGCTTCTCTTCTTCTTACATAAGATAGGATATGAGCTCATTTAGAGTTAATTTTTTATTTTGGCAGTTATAACTAACCTTAAACTAGCCATATTGTGCAAGAAGAGAAGTAAGTACCAAGTGTACCAAAAGGTCTTTAGATAGTTCAAGTTTTAATTCCTTAAGTTTTTCAGCTATGTGGGACATTTCCATAATGTATTCTCTTATATTTCCTTGCACTTTATATTTCATAAAAATCAAGCATTACAAAAGCATGCTTTTTTCTGCCTTATCACTTTTACAAAGCGCTTTTCAATCTCACAAGAAAATCCTTAGCATTGAGAATACTATCAACAATAACACATCTAAAGGCTTTGAGATTGAATGCTTTATAATCATAAGACTCATGCGGTTTGATTGCTTCCACTTATCAAAATACCTCTGCGTTTCAGAAGTACTTTTATCCGTATTCTTGGAGGGGGATGATTAGTTCTTAATGGAATGGTCTAAATTAATGCTTCCTAGAATTATCAGAATGTTATCTTTCCAATCCTTGAAATTTGTTCCATTAAAAATGGAATTGAATTCAAATTAGCAGATATAGATGAAACTGAAGCTAAAAAGAATAAAGAATAAACATATAATTAAAAATTATTATAAATTTGATGGATGAGAGAAGGGAGAGATGAGAGGAATAAAGAGAATCTCATAAAATGAAAAGGGAGAAGAATGAAAAGTCTATATTCATTGTGGCTATGCCTTCTATTTATAGGCATGAATTTACATCACGGTAAATCACTATAAAAGATTACATAAGATAATAAGGGAATATAAAATACAATTGGAAATAATAATGGG
>JANTPZ010154322.1:0-14057 GCA_025593235.1 Vachellia pachyceras
TCTTGATATTTGTTGTGATTGTAACCCCTAAACATCCACAAGAAAGAACCATATGAATGGGTAATGGTATATGCATGAAAATGGACTAAACTAACAAGAAAGGATAAGAGAATAATCATGCATATTAGAGGCAAGTAATGAACCAAAAAGAGGCTTGGAGGAATTTTTGAAAAAAATTGGATTTCAAAGTTGAAGGGTTCCAAAGGCCCTGAAAAACGAATCTGTTTCAAGTGACAGTTAAAAATAGTAAATGAGATCCAAATGGTCTAAAATTTTCCAGTCAGAAACTACACATCCTAATATTTAAAATGATATAAAGTTTTCGAAATTTGGATGTGTATTTTGAGAGTTATGATTTTCCAAAGATTGAGGTAAAATCTGGAAGACTGGAGTGAACCATTTCGGACAGTATGTGGTTTTTGAATAAAGTGTATCAAATGGGCAAGAATTGGAACCAATGAGTATTTTTCCCCTATAGTTAACTTAATAAGAAAAATTTAGAAATTGGAATCACTCAGTTTTGAGTTTTCTAGAATTAATTATGATTTTTCAAAGTTGGACCAGAAATCTGGAAAAATAGCATGTGAACAGTACCACATTTTTCCATTTTTGAAAGTTTAAGTTCACATAGAAAGCCAAAATTGAGTTATCCCACCACCAAGAGTGATTCCTAAGTGATCTATAATAAGAAAATAGGGGAAAATAGGAGGTATCACACTTGGTGGTATCAAAGCCCAAGGTTTTAGCTTATGGGCCCACAATAACGATTTTTGGGCAACTTACGCTTGTTATGCATCATTATTGCATCGATATATGAAATGTCTATAATGGTGTTTGAAATGTGTCAAATGCTTTATTGGGTATGACTTATACTTGAGTAATTGATGAACCCAATTATGTTCTGAAATGAATAAATAAGAATAGCCAAGCATAAGTAGTGATAGCACTAAGATAACACAAATACTTGATCCTGAGTACGAGGCGTATGATACGCATACCCCAGAGATGAGTTTACAGTGTGAACCATCAATCAACGATGACGATCCTCGTGAGACGGAGGAGCCCGTTAAAGAGGAAGACAATCCACAAGTTGAGACGGGTATGCTGAAGGAAAAGCAATTGTTACCAAGCCGATGAGCCGGAAGAGATGTCGGTATCGGAGAAAGATGTAAAGTATGGCTCAAACTGCCATTGAAAGAATCTTTTTATGATTAAGCCAGATAGGCTAATCATATCAGTAATAGAAGAGGATTCAGAAACGGGAAGAGAATCCCGAATATGCCTACTCTGGATCAGAATCTAATATGATAGTAGCATCTCAAGGTCTAAACGAGATACAAAAGCAACAAGAAAGATATAGACGACCAAGAGAATCAGGATTAGAGAATTCCCCATTCCTGATTTCTAAAGTATGTCTAGACAAGTTAAAAGCCCTAGTGTATGAAATATTCCCTGACAATAGAATAGTATAATGGCAAGCGTGGAAGTTAAATTGTTATCCTAGTATGGCTGTTCATTTTAAAATATTAAAAGATCGAGATGGTAAGAAAACGCAGAACATGTGATATAGAGGCACATTAGTGGTCAGAATAAACAGAGTGACCCAGTACATGAGATTCTGCTAAGGTTAAATGAACAGTAAGGATTGATGGAACAACTAAAAGAACCAGGCTCGCAAAGAGTAAGAAATGATAGCAAACAAAGAAGCTACCATATAGGTAGCAGTAGTGAACCCTTAGCCCTCTAGCTCCAATTCTCATAGAAATATTTAATATACTTAAGGGAAAATCCATGATTTTACCCTTATCTTTATTTATCAGAAAATTAAAAATTAAAAATAAAAAGATATTTTAAAATAGTGGCCTACTTTTAACTAGACATGAAGTAGCAATATTGGATAAATCACCAAATACTAGGTTATTACACCAAGAATAGCGAAATTACCCCACAATGCTAGGTACCTCACTATTTAGTTATAATCATACGTTTAGGGGCGTGGGTGTATCTTTAATTTATAATTTATAAATAAAGAAAAATATATACCAAGTTTACCAAATGCATATCTATAGAGCTAAGCATGACACTAGATAGATCTGAGACATAACTTCACTTTTTTATCATTGGAATCTATGAATGCGCGGTCTCATCTAATTAAAGATAAGAAAGAGGTAATAAAAAGTCAGAAATTTTTGGACTAAACTAGCAAGCACAGTCTAAGCTTAACATACTTGTCTCAGTTCGAAACAAGAGATCAGAGAAAGATTGTCAAATAATGAAGCACAGGAAAATATACATTAAAGACAGATAAATAAGATGGATTTCACAAAGCAAAAGATAACATGGTAAGTTGATGATCGATCATGAATATTAACTAGCAGACATAGAAAAGATGATAAGCAATAAGAGCTAGAACAAGCAAATGAGGAAAGATCTACAGGTGTGTGTGTGTATATACTGTGTGTGTGTATGAGGAACTCAAAGAAGAAAGATCAATTTCAACGATAAGATCAGAGAGAGAAAGAGAGGAGGAATTAAAACCTGGAATCTGAGGAGAACTCAGAGCTTGCCTTTGGTGGAGAAGATTATCAGAGCACAGAGATTTCTTGTGCTTTCTTGAACAGTCCAGTTCGCCTCTTTGAAAAGGTCACTTGACGGCTGATTTTGTTCTCAATACGCCTCAATTCAACCCTACCCCTTCCCATCTTCTTCTGGTTCTCAATTATTGTAAAAGAGAGAGAAGGGAAAGTTTTCAGGGAACCCAAGTACAGATAAGCAGCAAAGGAAACCCTAAAGAGAGAAATAATAATAATGGAAGAAGGGAAAAACGAAGAACACGCTTAAAGAGGGAACGAATGGTGTTTATAACATGGGTATCTTTCTATTTTTGTGCTGATGAATTGTGGAGGAAATGAGTAAAACTGTTTGTGTTGGTTTCCGAAAGGAAAAAGGGAAAGGTTAAGGAAGGAAAAAAAATGAGAGAGAGAGAGGTTTCGTAATTAATACAGTGTGTTGTCATTTCAGGATTGGAAAGTGGAAGCCATGTGTACGCAAGGACATTGCGTTGTCGAGGTTTTATTGGATGAGAGGAAACACTGTGAATCGTGTCTCTATATGGAACAGTGAATCGAAACATTCCGTACGACTTGTGGGGCCACAGAAACCAGATTTGAGAGACGAGTAGCTGTTGCTGTTGGTTGATGTTTTGGTTTGTGGTATCATCGTTTTCATTTAATTGGCTTACGATAGCACGCACCTTGACACACTTTACCCTAGCTTATTAGCTATCTCTTCTTTTAAACTTTCTCTCATTCAAAATGCATGCTTATTTTTGGTAAATATTACTATTTTTCACTTTCGGTTTAAATTTAGTAGCTGGTTTTGTTGGTTTTGTTTCACCCCTTTATTTTTTTCACTTTGATTTTTGATTTGAAGCATCATAATAATCATCATCAATCTTTTCTTTCATTTTTAACTATATTTCCCATATTTGGAACTATTCTAATAAATTATAAACCTTAGCTGCTTTACTTTTGATTGTAATTCCACTTAAAAGACAAACGGATCAGTTTTAACTTTATAAGGTTCGCTACTATCTGAAAAAACATAAAAATAAATGTTTGATTTAGACCTTAAAATGATGTACCAATAGAATCAATGCTGGGTGTAAAATTAAAAATGTTTTAAAGATGGAATCTTAAACTTTTCATATATTTCATTGCTATTTTGTTTGTTTGTCTGGGTGTACGTTTAATTTCAAGTTATTGAACCTTTTTCTCATAAATAATGTTGTTCCGAAAGTTTTATAGGTTGAATGTTACCAAAAAGTTTTGAAACATCGCAATTGTACCCTATTTCATTAAAAAACTAATGTTAATTATTAAAGATGTGACATTACGGTGATTGTTAATATTTTTTTAATTGTAAGGAGCAACATTATTCTATTTTAACGATTTTAGAATAACCTAGAATTTAAAAACACTTCCAAAATAGTATTATTCTTAATTAAAAAGTTTTAGGATAAATTTACACTTTAAACTTTCATTTCCTTCTGTGCTTGATTACCTACGTTGAGTAGACACTAGCTTCTTAGAATTAATTTGTTTGTAATAGATTAGGATATAGACCTACATGGAGGTTGTGTGTATTAATGAAATTTGTAGTGACAAATGGATATTGATATATAGGATATGGACGAATATCAGTAAACAGTAACTTTCAATCAACACCTAGCTAACCGAAATAAGAAATGATTAAGATCAACAAAATAAGAAAAATCTCACACAGATCAGTGAGGCAAAATTTGAAGCTACATTTCGATAGTTTCAAACCCAGAACTTGAAATCCAATCGAACAGTCACAATCAGTGAACCGGGGAGATCAAGCAACCTAGAAAAACCAACATTGCAAATCGTTACTTAGTGTCGGTGTGAATTGAGCAACCATAATGACATTATCGTCATGCCCAATTGTGTCTATGTCTAGGCCACTTGAAAAGTAGCTTCAATTTTAAATGATGGTATCCTGCAGCACATATTATAATTAATGGGTTAAAGTTTAATTTTGACGTGAGTGTTTTGAGGAGAAAAATCACCTTAGATGTTTTGAAATCGTAGCAATTTTGTTCTCGTTGTTATCCAAGTTAAGTTTGATCATTAGTGAATTATATAAGCTAAATTAATAGTCCATATATCATCAATATCATTTTTGTATTGGATTTTATGCAAATTTGCCTCGAAAGATTTTACTCATTATGAGCAATGCTGCCCTAAAACTTTCTAAATCGTAGCAATTTTACCTTGGTAGTTATTCAGGTTAAGTTTACCTGTTCATTGACCAAATATGCTTTCTTGATAAGTCCATGTGTCATCTACTTCATTTTTCTCAAGTTATATTATGAATAAGGAAAAATTTTGAAAGAATGCTTCCTATCTAAAAGGATTAGAGAAAACCGAAGAGGTGAAAGTATATTGTGTAGTGAAGATAAAATAGAAGAGGTGCCAGCATATCTCTATGTTGTTGGGGTACAACGTCAAGGGTTTCCAGCAGGCTTGTTATCCGCAATTTCTGGTCAAACTTAATATAAATAATGGCTATGGCGACATTTTCTACAATTTAGAAATTGCCATGGCCATATTTAAATCCACAAAATTTTTAAGGTAATATTACTCATGATTGAAAACTTCCAGGGTAAATTTGTACCTTGACAAAAATGACATGGACGACATTAAACTTGCTAGCTAAACATATTTGGTCAACTAACGGTCAAACTTAATTTAAATAATGACTAGATCGAAATTACAATGAGTTGAAAATCTCAAAAACAATATTACTCCTCAAAAAACTTTTGAGATCACATTGTTCATGAGAGAGAACTTTCATAACAAAACGTCCTCTATTGTAATGTCATATAAGAGTTAAGGAGGACTTTTAAATATCTCCCGGCATGCTATGCTAGTAGATTTGAGCAATAGTCTTCTAAATATTCCAAGCTAATTAGAGATCAATGAAAAACAAAAATAATTGGAAATAGTCAAAATATTAATTAGATGAACAGAGAGATTGAGATTCTTCTGACCAACAAGAGAGCATAGTGATAGTAACCTTGAATTCGGTCACCAATACTTACAAAAACCATTAAGAGAGAGCCTAAAAGCATTTTTGTGCGGCCACGATCACTTGGTTTGCCTCTATTATATTTAACAACTTAGCAATCATAGGTTACCAAGCTAGTTAATTAAATGTGACTATAAGTTGACTCTATCTCCATACTTAGTCAATTGACTTGAGGACAACTGAAGTGCATATTTTAATTATTTAAGTATCCAAAATCTTAATAGAATATTTCATTTAATTCTTATTCAACCCCAATATTGTTTTTACCACATAACGAAGGGTAAAATTGTGGAATTAATTTCCATTATGGGGATAAGGAATCCAACTTCCATCAAATTGATGGAATTTAGACTTTCATGGGAAGTGAAGAACTAATGCACCAACTATGGGAGTTATGGATTCCATCCTCATTTTCACTTTATTCCCTTCTAGGTTCTCATGGACCAAATGGGACGTTAGAATATGCTTAGATCGAGAAGAGAATTAAGACTCTATATAGTCATTTAAATATAAATCTAAAAGAGGTAAATTAAAGGGAAATTGTTGAAAATTTTCTAATTACAAAATTTACGGTCCAGATGTACTAGAAATTTGTTCAAGTACAATATTTCTTGAACCAGTTCAACTTTTCTTTAATTATGTGTAAGATATCTTCAATTGTATGTAAAATGGAAGATATTTACTTGTTGATGAAGATATGTTGTAAATAAATGAGAAATAGTTGTACTTGGTCAAGGACATGAATTCCCAAGTATCTTTGAGTGGTAACTTTTGTAATGAGGGATGTTTTTAGCAATTTTCCTACCCTTTAATTCCTTTGATCGTCATCTTTATCTTCATTTGGTAAAAAATTATCTTTCTCTTCATACTTTTCAAAACCTAATAATCAATGGTAGATGCTCCTCCTTATAAAAAAATAAAGAAAAAGTTAGATTCTACGTAGCAGTAACCTACACTAAAAATAAATTCTCTTTCCCAAATTGCCGATAAAAATCATAATCCTCCTACCATTCTCGTTGTTACTTTATATGATATTGAGATTTTCCCCGAATATATTGTATAATCCAACAGCTTTTTTTTTTTTTTTTGGTGTTACAGATAATCCAACAGCTTTTGTATGGCTTACAAATAGCTCCCCCGGTACTTAATGTGAGACTCTATTGGAAAGCTGATTTTGATCCTAATTAAATGCAAGAGTCATTTTCTATATTGATTACCTTTTCCCTAAATAACCTTATTGATCAATACAAATTTGTATAACATGACTTTTTTCGAAAAGTTTGTTTAATTATATATACAGCTGTAATTAATTTCATCTTCTGAAATTTTGTTTAATCATACAAGTAACTGTATATTGGAAGAAATAAACAAATTAAAGTAGAGATCATACAAGTAAAATAAAGAAAATATGCTTCATGTACAATTTCAGTATCACAAGATTATTTTAAGAAAAACATGTCAAATTTATTATATTAACCAATTCAGCTAATTTTCTTAACCTAATCAATTTAATAAAAGAGGTGAAACATTGAGTGTTGATACCTTATTTTGATGATAACAAAATTATGATAAAAGATTGCAAAATGATCTCAGAATCCAAGTTTCAAAAGTGTTGATTCAATACTTCATGAAGTTACTTGAGTATTTTATCAAAGTATTGACAGTACTCGAGCATTAGAATTCAATACTCGAGCACTGCCTGTTTCAAACCTAAGAAAATTCAGTACTTTCAGTTAACACTCCAAGTATTGACATGAAGTATTGTCAATACTTGAGTGTTGTATTGTTGTACTCGAGCACTGTGCTTTGAAAATGAGTTTTTGAACAATACTCTGAGTGAACACTTCAAGCATTGGCATAGAGTGTTGCCAATGCTCGAGTATTGCAAATCAGTACTCGAGCATTAGGTTAAAACAATGTTTAAAAACAATGCTGTCATGGAGCACTGCAAGTGTTCGCTGACAACAGAGCCAATACTCGAGCACTGGGTTCACAGCACTCGAGTATTGAGGTTTTTGAAATCACTTTAAGTCAACACTTCAAGTATTGGCTGAAAGTATTGCCAACACTCGAGCACTAAATTTCAGCACTCAAGTGTTGACCATTTTTCTCAACACTGTCAGATAACACTTCCAGCATTGGCTAACAGCATAGCCAACACTCGAGCACTGCATTTGCAACACTCAAGTGTTGAGACTTTTAACAGTGCTATCAAGTAATACTTCAAGTGAAAGCTTCCAGCAGAGACAACACTCGAGCACAGATTTCCAGCACTTGAGTGTTGTGGCTTAACTCTCAACACTGGAAGCCAACACTACAAGTATTGACTGCCAGCATAGCTAACACTCGAGTACCAGCTTTTCATCACTCGAGTATCGGGGTGAAAACTTTCACTATTCATCAATACTCTATCTCAACACTTCCACATTCACTTCAAGTGTTTCCATCACTCGAGTATCATGATTTCAGCACTCGAGTATTATGATTTGAAAGAATTATTTTTCATCACTTGCACAGAACACTCGAGTATTTCTAGAAAATATTATTAACACTCAAGCACTGAGTTTTATCACTCGAGTATTTAATTCTTTTCAAAACACTTTCACATAACACTCGAGTATCACATCAGAGTATTGAACTTCTCCTTGAAATTTTATGAGCAACACTCGAGTATCAAAAGCTTATGCTCGAGTACCAGTTCTCTCTCTCTCACTGACAGCTTTATGTCTGACACACTCACCTACTTTCCTCATAAATGCAGGAGCTCAAAACACTCAATGAGGAAAGAAGCAAAGCATGGTCCGAGGTTATTAGACATTAACGTTCTTCTGCAACATTCACTGTCGTCTGACTCAGAAGCATTAAATGCCATTAATGCAGAAGCAATTGATCGTTGATGAGAGTAACAGCTATTGAATGCAGTCTAACGGATACTTCATCTACTCTCAGCTATAAAAGGCTCAGCATTCATTACAGAGAACAACAACGAACATTATTGAGCATTAAGAGCTGCATTTATTATTCTTTCATTAATTCTCTCTGAGCTTCATTATTTGCCATCCACTCTTTTTAGAGAGTTGTCTGAGGCCAAAATATCTTGTAAACTTGTGAGAAACTCAAGAACGGGATCTTGAGTATATTGGGCTGAAAGTGAGTTAGAAAACAAAGGGTGTTATACTCTGTTATAGTGAAAAAGGGGGGAGTGAATCCCAGGTTGTAAAGGCTTGCAAAGCCTGTTCTATTTTTTATAGTGGATTTGGAAATCTCGGGGGTGCCCTGAGGACTGGACGTAGGTCAAGGAGACCGAACCAGGATATTTCTTTGTGTTCATCTTCCTTCTTCACCCTCAGTGACTTTGTTCTTATCTTTATGTTTTAAATCTGCAATTTTTTTTATAAGACCAATTCACCCCCTCTTGATTAAATCCTGTTCTAACATACACATAATCAAATAGAGGTTTAGGGTTTTACATTAAGTCCAAAGCACATAAACATATACATGAAACAACATCACATGACTTGGCACATAAAGTGTAATACAATCCTTTCTTTAATCTCCATTCACATTACTCTTACCCTTGCTTGAGCTTGTACCTAGGAATGGTTAGTTGGGGAGAGAGATTTCAAAGAAATCCCAATAGCAAAACACACTAACACAAGCATAAATTTGCATGACAAATCTTTACAAATGAGTGTGTGATTAAGATAGTATGAAATGTGCGAACTAAACAATGATATCCATATGGCCATAGCATTCAAAATCACATATTCATACACTCATCATCACAAATTTTCAACACCAAGTCATACACAATTCACAAAACATTTTCATTACAACATTAACATTGAGTTAGGAGTTTTGCTACCTTTGTTCTTAACTTGCTCTTGATTTTGAAGCTCTCTTCTGTTAGGATCAAGCGCTTACCACTAGGCTAAAAGCTATAGCTGTTAGTCAGGGCACAACTCTATTTCCTTAACCCTTAGTAGAGCAAACGCCCAAGCGCCATGGTTCGACTATGACTTGGCCCCTCAATCGGGCCTCCACCATGGGACAATTGATGCCACACCTTAGCCAACAATCTCCCCCTCAGCAATTGTCCTGCTGGGAATCGAACCCATGACCTTGGCTCTGATACCAAATGTTAGGATCAAGCGCTTACCACTAGGCTAAAAGTTATAGCTGTTAGTCAGGGCGCAACTCTATTTCCTTAACCCTTAGTAGAGCAAATGCCCAAGCGCCATGGTTCGACTATGACTTAGCCCCTCAATCGGGCCTCCGCTGTGGGACAATTGATGCCACACCTTGGCCAACATCTTCTTTAACCTTTCAAGAGTGATCTTTGATGGTTCACTTTCCTATACACAACATAATGTCTTCACCATCAATTCCAAGCCATTACCAAGCCATGCAAACTATGAAAACTCAACAAAATTATCTCTTGGACTTGATAAACTCTAGGGCTTTAAAACTTGTCTATATTATTTCCAATGCTTCCCAAAACTTTTGCTCACTTCCACCCTACACAATTTTTCATTCTAAAGCCAATGGAAGCACCAAAATCATGAAAATCACACTCCTCCTAATAGTTACAGATCTGGATGAAAAAAGAGAATCAATGGAAATAAAGTGATTTTTCAAACTTTCTTTGTATGTAGGGACTTATTCTAGATCCCAAACCACTTCTCATGCATTATTTAACTCATAAAACTACTTTTCCTCATCAAATATAAAATTGGATAGCACCTCTCCTTAATCTTCATCATTCCAAAAATTCATACAAACAATAAACTAAAACAATATATACATCAATCAGCTCCTTATCATGCAAAGAGTGATTTGCAACCAATATTTTTCTCTAAATCCCTCTCTTTCTCATTTTCACTCTTCAAGAACCCTAACATTTAGCACCAAAAAGAGAGCCTTAATAAAAAAATCTAATCCATTAGAAGTGTAGAGGAGGTTCCAAAGATCAAGAATATGTATATGATTGTGTTATGGAACCTCTTACCTTGAGACTTTGTGGGGCTTTCCCTTCCTTCTTGTTGCAGAAAATGGCATCTCTCTTCTCTCCCTGGCAGCTAGAAAATGTCAGCCAAATGAGGAGGAAGAGGAGAAAAATGTTTAATTAAACTCTTCACAAAAAGGAATGGAAGGTTGAGATCAATTCTTGCAATTAACGACATGATCCAAAGGCCTACATTTGTCCACCACCACACACACTTATTTGCTTCTCATTAGTAGCTGAAAAGTGGTGTAACTAATGGTTAGGGACTTGGTTAATAAACCAAACCGAATTGGAATCCGGTTACTTGCTCGATATAACATACCGATAAAATAACTTTGTTTTGGTAAATTTTCCACTTGTTTGGGGACATTTATATCTCTCTTTTAATCTCCAAATATAACTCAATCAAGTGACAAAATAATCATCTCCATAATGTCCTTGGAAATCTTAAATTTCCATAAAGTTACTTTAGGTGATTCCGATATTGATAAAACATCTTATCGATAAGTAACTGGATTTTTTGACACCAAAAATTTCTAAAATTTTCACTGATATTCTCATCCTTTTTCTTTCATCAAATTGCTTACCAGAATGCCTTTAATTAATTTTTAAAGAAAACCCAATTTACAGGGTTTTTCCAGGTATTTTCCTTCCGATCCGAAAAATCGTCTTTCTCGTATTATGAGCAATAATTTTATTAAATATTAGAAATCTCACACTATTTTTCTTTGCCTTGAACTCAGATATTTGAGGCCTACTCATACTTCAAATAATTATTTTTGGCTAATTATAAAATGCCAAAAATTAAATGATCTTTAAAATTCTCTAAACAACAATCTAGGCCGAATTTGGAAAAACTGACACTCGCCATTTTGATCAATGAATTTTTCTCTATCTTTTGGGACTCTGTAAATTTTACTAATATCTTGGTCAACTTTGACTTTTGAATTTTGACCTTGGTCAAATGACCAAATGCCCTTACACTTTCTCTTATTTACCATAATGCCCTTACTTTTCTTTCAAAATTCCATTCTTGCCCTTAATCTTTATGCTTAATAACCTTTGTGTCCTTAGCCTTTATGTCTAAATGACCTTCATGTTCTTAACGTTTATGTCTAATGACCTTCTTATCCTTGGCCTTTATGTTTAATGAATTCTAATGCATTAGAACTAAATTGACCGTGATCTTTCCAGTCCATTATTATCTTCATTTTATGTACTACCCATCTCTGGGCCTTAACTCATCTCATAACTACCCGTTTAGGCTGTATTTAAATTAATCTTGAAATTCGAAATTCAAAAGATAACATTAATCTTCATTAATCTTGAAATTCAAAATTTGAAACTCGAGTCATAGTTTTTGCAAATTCAAGTTCTATAATTGTTTTTCAAAACTGGATATTGAAACTGGAAGTTTTGAAAAGAAGTTTTGTGATCAAGTTCAAAAACTCGAGTCCTAAGTTTTCAAAACTTGAAGTTCCATAACGTACAAACAAAACTGGAAGTCAAAACTTGAGGTTCCAACTTCAAGTTTTCTCATCACGTTAGAGAACTCGAGTTTCAGTTTTTCAGAACTGGAAGTTTTACTACATGACTTTCAAACTCAATGTTATAGAACTTGAGTTGTGAGATGTTGAAAACTCGAGTTGCATTTTCTCTGACACAGCTACGCCTAACGTCTACCAGAGCTTTCCGTTTTCATGCCTGCATATTTTGAATTTCACCTGCTCTCATAAATGCATTTTAGTTTACCTATTAAACATGTATGGGCTTAACAAAGAATGTCTCCGGCACTTAGCATTAACGGTCATCAGTGCAGTCTTAGCCGTTGACAAATGAGATGCGCATTAATGGTAGAATGACGAAAGCGAAAGCAGTGATTAACAGATACATGTCTTCCTATCCAACGGACATATTCTGATAACATCTATAAATAAGAGGAAGCAACCAACTGAAAAGAAGAAAGAAGACGAAGAGGATGGAGTCGCTGAACCAAAAACAGAGCATATCATTGGGACTCTGATGTTTTCTTCTCCGAGAGCTTCAATGTTTATTTATCAACTCTTTGAGAGAGCATTTTATTGATTCATCCAAACTCATTGTATTTCCGTGAGAAACTCAAGATTGGGATCTTGAGACTATTTGTCTGGGTTTGAGTTGAGAAAACAAAGCATGTGAGTCTATGTTATATTGAAGTTTGTAAGGGAGTGTGATTCCCGGTGTAACCTTACATGTGGTAAGGGGGAGTGATTGTAAAGGTTTCTCAAGTACCTGTGTTGCAAACTTGAGTGTGTTCATAAATGCATGGAAACATTTATGGGGTTTTTTTCAAGTATCCACCGTGACAAACTTGAAATGGGATTCACAAGTGTCTATGTTGACATTGTAATTGTAATGGTTTTCCAAGTACCTGGTTAAACTTGGATGGTATAGTGGATTGAAAATATCAGAGGTGCTCTAGGGACTGGATGTAGGTCAAAGAGGACTGAACCAGAATAAATCGCCGTGTGCTTTCTGTTCTTTCATCTTTATTAACTTGTATTGTTTTTCCTCAAGTTCTAATTAATTTCATATTCTGTTTCACTTAATGATTTGAGTTTTTGATCAACCGAAGTTTTGGAAAAGAAATTTTTTTACGACACCCAATTCACCCACCTCTTCGGTGACAGCCAGTTGATTGAGCTTTAATTATGTTAGTTTTCCTCTTGAATTTCCAGAGTCATAGAGTCAATTTTGGCCCATTCATGACCTTTTTGTGCTTAAATTGTGATTAGGAGTTGTTGAATTGGATTAATGTAATTTTGGGGTCATATGCCATGAATAACTATATATTTGTGCCTTAATTCCTTCATGAGCAAGTGATACTGCCAAAGTTTGTTATTTCATTTTAGGAATTCTGTGCAAAAGGGCAAAGACAGCAACTCTGGATATGTTCGCCGCGGCGTAAACAAAGTTCGCCGTAGCCAAAGTTCAAGCAAACAGACAGTGAACTCTCGGGAGAGTTTCGCCGTGGTGAAATCCATAGTTGGCTGTGGCGAAAATCGCGTATCAGCACCTGATTTTTACTCCAGATGGAAATAACCCGATCCAACCTTCAAGACCCGACCCAGAACGGTTTTAATACCCCATTTAGGGTAATTTTCGAGAAGAGGAGGAAAGGAAGGAGGCTGAGAAGAGGCAAGAACACACACCCATTTTCTCTCATCTACACACTCTCAAACCCTACCATCACCCATTTCTTCCACCATCCATCCATCCACAATGCTTCATCCTTCCATTTGGAGTATCATTCTTCCTTCCATGAGGAGCTGAGCATCTCCAACCTCTTGAAGATGGAGTAAGCCGGAGTTCGAAGTGCCGAAAGGGGAGTATTTGCTTTCAATCTGTATTTACGTTATAGATTACTTAGGATCCGAGTTGGACTATGTGATTTGTATGT
>JANTPZ010154323.1:0-11436 GCA_025593235.1 Vachellia pachyceras
TCAATATCAAAAATACCAAAAACAAGTTTTAGTTTCCGTATTTAGATTAGTAGAATAGTTAATTTCAAACCGAAACCCCATTTGCATTTTGCATAGCGGACACAAGCATAAGCTAATAACTATTTGGTGCGCGACTTGCTTCCGGTGAGAACGACCCTGGGTTGAAACTACACAACCCTTGGAGATTATAAATTTAATTCTTGGCAAATTTTCAAGGTTTACCAACGACACTGTTTTGCTATTTGCGAGACAGGGCACGCCAGTGTGAAAGTGCCGAAACCGGCAATGTTCAATGGCACACGTAGTGCCACAGTTGTGGAGAACTTTCTCTTTGGCCTAGAGCAGTACTTCGAGGCCACTGGAGTCTCTAATGACTTGATCAGAATCAACTCTGCTTCAACTTTCCTTCGGGATGCAGCCCAACTATGGTGGTGCAAGAAGCATGCCGAGAGAGAGAAGGGCATTTGTACTCTCAACACATGGGAGCTGTTCAAGTCTGAACTCCGAAAGCATTTTGTTCCCCACAACGCTGAGACGGAGGCTAGAGGTAAGCTCCGTAGGTTGAGACAGACTGGTAGTATTCCTGACTACATCAAAGAGTTTACTACCGTCATGCTCGAGATCGAAGACCTGTCCAACAAGGAGGCTCTTTTCCACTTCATGGACGGACTTAAAGACTGGGCCAGAGTAGAACTCGATAGGCGCAAGGTGCAGACTCTAGATGAGGCAATTGCGGCTGCTGAGTGCCTAATCGACTACTCTACCAAGGCTAAGAAGTCCAACCCTATTAAAAGTGGGGGAGACAAAGGAGGACAGAAGAAGAACTTTGATCGCAAGGATGGTGGTAAGTCCTTTGGTTCAAAACAGGAGAAACCATTGCCAACCAAGTGTGATGCTACAAAGCCTCCAAAGCCATGCTTCATATGCGATGGTCCACATTGGACTCGCGACTGCCCCAACCGCAAGGCTATGAATGCCTTGGTTGCTGAGATGCAGGAGAGGCGGGACAAGGAGCAACAAGTCGACCTTGGTTCCCTCCAACACTTGAATGCATTGTCTGGACTCTTTTCTCCACCCAAGAAAGAAGAGAAGGGTCTATTGTATGCCGACCTTGTAATCAAAGGCAAGGCGACCTCTGCGATGCTCGATACAGGAGCATCTCACAACTTCATGGAGGTCAAAGAAGCGGAGAGATTAGGCATCCAACTGATCAAGGGAGAAGGCACAATCAAGGCGGTGAACTCCCCAGCCAAACAAGTCCTTGGGATCGCCAAGGATGTGAATGTGAAGATCGGAGACTGGCAAGGTACGTTAGACTTTACTGTTGTCCCTATGGATGATTTTAAAGTTGTGTTGGGACTTGCTTTCTTCTGCAAAGCCCATGCCTTCCCGATTCCGGAAGCCAAGTCAATGGTGGTTATCAACTCCAACATGATTCGAGTAATCCCCTTGAAGCGCTTGCAATCCAACACGGTAATATCTGCATTGCAATTCAAGAGGGGTCTCAAGAATTCAGAAGGATATGTTGCTACCATACGTTCAATGGCCGAAGAAGAGGATGGCACAACCCAACCACAGGAATCCTTGCCCCCTTGCATTCAAGAAGTGCTACGGGAGTACAAGCACGTCATGCCCGATGAGTTGCCCAAGAAACTACCTCCCAGAAGAGAGGTAGATCATCAGATCGAGTTGGAGCCTGGTGCCAAACCACCTGCATTGGCACCCTACCGCATGTCACCTCCAGAACTTGCTGAGTTAAGGAGACAACTACAAGATCTCCTTGACTCAGGTTATATTCAACCATCCAAGGCCCCATATGGTGCTCCAGTCCTCTTCCAGAAGAAGAAGGATGGTTCGCTACGGATGTGTATCGACTACCGGGCCTTGAACAAGATAACTATTAAGAACAAGTACCCGATACCATTGATCGCTGACTTGTTTGATCAGCTTGGGAAAGCAAGGTACTTCTCTAAGCTTGATCTTCGATCCGGGTACTATCAAGTACGTATCGCCGCAGGTGATGAGCCGAAGACAACCTGCGTGACGAGATATGGAGCATTCGAATTTCTTGTCATGCCCTTTGGACTGACGAATGCACCGGCAACATTCTGCACGCTCATGAACAAGTTGTTCCACCTTACTTGGACCAGTTCGTGGTGGTATACTTGGATGACATCGTGGTGTACAGCAATACTCTTGAAGAGCATGCTGAACACTTGAAGAAAGTCTTCCAGGTACTTTCTGATCACGAACTTTATATCAAGTTAGAGAAATGCTCTTTTGCCAAACAAGAGGTGAACTTCTTGGGGCACAAGATCAAGGATGGGAAACTCATGATGGATCCGACTAAGGTTCGAGCCATTCAAGAATGGCGACCTCCCACCAAGGTTCCAGAGTTGAGATCATTCCTTGGTCTGGTGAACTACTACCGGCGGTTCATAAAGGGTTATTCGACAATTGCCGCTCCATTGACAGATTTACTCAAGAAGAACAAGTCTTGGCAATGGTCACAAGATTGCCAAGATGCTTTTGAGAAACTAAAGCAGATGGTCATGCAAGAGCCTGTTATGTCCTTGCCTGACTACTCCAAGCCATTTGAGGTACACACCGATGCCTCAGATTTTGCAATAGGGGGTGTGCTGATGCAGGAAGGACACCCTATTGCGTACGAGAGTCACAAGCTGAATGATACCAAGAGGCGCTACACGGTGCAAGAAAAAGAGATGTCTGCCATAATCCATTGTCTGTGAATCTGGCGACACTACTTGCTTGGAAGTCAGTTCACCATAATGATCGATAATGTTGCTACGAGCTACTTCCAGATTCAAAAGAAGCTCAGCCCAAAGCAAGCTCGTTGGCAAGATTTCCTTGCCGAGTTTGACTACCGACTAGAGTACAAGTCAGGCAAAGCAAATGTGGTAGCAGACGCCCTAAGCAGGAAAGCCGAGTTAGCCACTCTCACCACCAGCTTGCCTCAGAACAACTTCCTTGAACGTATCAAGGAAGGTATGTCACAAGACTCCACTGCGGGCAACTTAGTAAAACTTGCTGCAGAAGGCAAGACTCGGAGATTTTGGGTGAATGATGGAGTACTCTACACCACTGGGAACCGAGTTTATGTGCCAAAGTGGAGCAATCTGCGAAGGGATGTCCTGAAAGAATGCCATGATTCCAAATGGGCCGGACATCCAGGCATGACTCGAACGCTTGCACTCGTGCAAGATCACTTCTATTGGCCACATATGCAAGATGATGTTGAAGCATATGTGCGGACCTGCTTAGTATGCCAGCAAGATAAGGTTGAGCAACAACATCCTGCTGGTCTACTGGAACCCCTGCCGGTGGCTGAAAGACCATGGGAGAGTGTCTCCATGGACTTCATAGTTGCTCTCCCTAAGTCTGAAGGATGCGGGAGTATCATGGTGGTAGTCGACAGATTCAGCAAATATGCCACCTTTATACCAGCCCCAGCAGACTGCAAAGCAGATGAAGCGGCACGCTTGTTCTTCAAGCATGTCGTGAAGTTATGGGGGATCCCACGAAACATCGTGAGCGATCGAGATCCCCGATTCACCGGGAAGTTCTGGAGAGAACTCTTCAAGCTCTTGGGGACGGACTTGAACTTCTCAACAAGCTTTCATCCTCAGAGCGATGGACAGACAGAGCGAATCAACGCTTTGTTGGAGCTCTACCTTCGACACTATGTGAGTGCTCATCAACGAGATTGGGCCAAGTTGCTCGATGTGGCTCAGTTCTCTTATAACCTGCAACGGAGCGAGTCGACAGGTAAGAGCCCATTCAAAATTGTTACCGGACAACAACCTCTGACCCCCAGTGCACTTGCCACTCCTTACAAGGGAGACAATCCAGCTGCCTATAAGTTTACCAAGGAATGGCAAGAAGAAGCCGATATTACTCGTGCCTGCTTGGACAAAGCAGCTCGTAAAATGAAGAAATGGGCAGACGAGAAACGGCGCCCCATTGAGTTTCAAGTTGGTGACTTGGTGATGGTAAAGCTACTGCCGAATCAATTCAAGTCACTACGTAAAGTCCACAAAGGCTTGGTCAGGAGATATGAAGGTCTTTTCCCTGTAGTCAAACGTGTAGGAAAGGTTGCATATAAGGTACAACTCCCTCCCAAGCTTAAGATTCATCCTGTCATACATGTGAGCCTCTTAAAGAAATACTTCAGAGATGAAGAAGATCCATCTCGAGAGATCTCTGCAAGAGCACTAACCGCAGTCGTCACTGAGTACGACAAAGAGATAGAAGAGATCCTCGCTGACAGGGTGATCAGGAAGAGAGGTGTTCCCAACTACACCGAGTACTTGATCAAATGGAAGGGTCTACCCGAATCTGAAGCTAGTTGGGAACGAGAAGACCTCATGTGGCAGTTTAAAGATCAAATTCAACGCTACAAGGAGGAAGGCACGACGAGGGCGTCGCGAAATCAAGTGGGGGAGAATGTCACAGTCCGACATTTTTCGAGAGGTTTCAAAGCTCCGGAACGATCCAGAACTCTCCAGAGGACTCCCGAATAAGCTTCAGAGTGCTAGAGAATGCCGGGACATTCTAGAGAAGTCCACACAACTCTAGCCTCATTATTTTAATCTTTACTTCTAGATATTTCCATGTAAATATCTTAGATATTTGTTGAGATATTTCTAGAGAATGAATTGTAACCGTAGGATTGATTCGATCCCAACCGTCCATTAAGGAGGTGGGAATAGTAAGGAGGTGGGAGTTTGGCTATAAATACCTCACCCCTCCTCATTTGTAAACCATCCAAGAGTTCTCTCAAATACTAATACGATTCTCGCATTCTCTAAGTTCTCAAGTTCTTCCTTGCCTCAAGCTTTCTCTTCTCCTCAAGTTAACCAATCATCCTTCTTTCATCTAAGTTAGACTTATTTAGCAACATCCAACGAAGGTTGTTAAGTGCCAGGTTGAAAGACTAGCCCGTGACACTTAGTACATGTGTTTAACTCTTCCTCAACTCCGTCTCCATTGGACCCCTGACGCCTGCAGCACCTTGATTCCATACCACCGCTGCGCATTTGGAGCATCATCATTCATTAGCGACTTCAAAGACCTCGCTTTCACTGGCTTCCTCATTTGCTCCTTCCTCATCATCGTCCACCCCGTAATCGAATTCCTTGTTACCCATCATCTGCGACGATGAGGATGAACGAGAAGGCGACCATACTGCTGCGATCATACCCAGAAGAAGACGAACGAGAAGGCGACCATATTGTTGCTTCCTTCTCCATTCCTATCGCCTCTTATCTTCCCCCACAGCAGACGAAACCCAGAATAATAATAATAGAACTCATGGGTTTGAAGAAGCAGCAGCAGAAGAAGAAGAAGAAGAAGAAGAAGAAGAAGCTCTCTTTGCAGTGGTAGGTGCTTTCCCTGGCCGTGCTCCGGTGGTGGAGGCATCATTATGTTCATTTGCAGAGCCACTGTTCAAGAAGACCAGACCCCAAGAATGGGGTCCTGGCTGTCGACGGGAGAGACGAGAGGGTGGTGAGAGCTCAGCTGTGTGACTGGAGAGAAGAGAGCCCGACATCACCTCCACATTTGCTTCCATCATTGTCATCGACCCAGCAGAGACATTCTCTTCTCCACCTTTTTCAACTTAATTCAGCGACCCCACAAAGATGATGAACAGGAAGGAGAGGAGAATGAGAGGGGCAGACGGAGGGTGAGACGGGAGAAGGGTTGACTAGTGAAGAGGAGCAGAATTTATGGCCCCGTAAACACGGTGTTGCTAGTTTTGCTTGAAAAAGTTTATTGATAATTTTACATCATTCAAAACATTCTTATCCAATCTACTCTCTCAGCAAAACATCATTATCAAATATACACCGTAACCCTTTAATCAATTAAGTATGAAGCTGAGAGATCAATTGGGTTGTAAGCAAAATCAAAGTAGAATATTGCTCTCAACACACTGCGTCTCCTTGAAATTTCATCCCGGTTTGAAACTATCAACAATATCCCAAAAACAAAAATCAGAATTAGAAAATCAAGATACATTCCAAGGGCTTGATGGTTTTGGCAAATGAAAATGAAAGCTGAAGGAAATAGGTCAAGATTACAACCAATATATAAAATATTATACATCTCATTGTTGTGTACAGTAGAAAAAGAATTAAAGTATTCTAAGGAAGATGTCAATACTGGCTTCTATGGAAACACTAGGGATTCACCGTGATCGTTTTGGGAAGAACATTGAAGAGCTGCATCTTGGGTTAAAGTTGATGGGAAGGGAGACTAACCAAAAAAGAAGATTATCTTTCTGCTAAAAGCATTAATCCTCATTCTAAGAATTGTAAGAATACAAGCCTAAAAAAATGCATAACGAAGGGACTAGTTTATTTATCAGAATCAGGAAGTCTTCTCTTGCCTTTCAACCGAACAGCCAGATGATAAGGACCATACAGACATATTCTCAGATTACCTTGGACCATTGGTTGATACAAATATGTCTTGAACAAGTCCCAGAATTCATCGCTGCAAATAAAATATACCATCTCTAAGGTTGAGATGAGAAGAGCCAATTATACATATACCTCATCAATTACTTAATTCGTCATGATGGAGACAAATATTGAGAATAGTGAAAGCCATGATTGAGGATGGAAATAGATCATAGCCAAACCTGACTTGTGGCAAGGTAAGCAAAGAATAACCCTAGACATCTGTGTGTATGTCAAGCAAAAGCACTTGTAACCTTTAAAGGCCAAGTGCCTCAGTGTCGATGAGCTTCTTTATCCTGAGATTCAGAAATAAGTTAAGCACACAAGTTATACACAACAAGTGTTTAGGATTGTAAATTAAGTAATTAACAAAGTCAATGTGATTGAAAATCTAGATCGCCAACTGAAAAGCTAAGCTGGAGCCATTTGATGTCTTCAAAATTTAGTTTAGTATCCTAAAAGAAATGAAATATAACCAACCTGCTTGGCGTGCCACTTGCAATGTTAACACGGCTTTTTAGCAAGGAAACCTGCAGTCACCAAAGGAAAAATAAGATGAAAGAGATATTTGATGGGTTAGTATCACAACCCACTAGAACCAGTCACTCAGCACAGTAGGTGCTATACTTTCAAATTTTGCATCATTTATAAATATTTGCAAGAAAGATAGAAAAGACACATCACTGCAAACAGTTACATTACATGCTAGAAAGAAGCCCATGCAAAATTTGGAACAAAATTAGGGATCAGACTGACGTGCAAAAATATATGAACCAGAACCACTTTTTTTTGTTTTTTTTTTGGTAAATGAACCAGAACCACTTAGCATTGCAAGTGCTCAGGCAAATATTTTGACATTTGGCATCATTCCCCAAATTGTGACAAAAAAATGAAAACACCTAATAGAATCATTTGCATTACATGAAAAAACCACAACTGAAGATTTGGGATCAGACTGACGTGCAAAAAAACAAAAACTCAGCCTTCGCAGTGCTTCAGAAAAGGTTGATAAATTCAGCATCATTTCCCAAATTGAAACAAGAAAGAATGAAAAGATTTCTAACTGTGAATTATATGCTGTAAAAAATAAAAGATAGGATCGAAGATGATAGAGGTTTTGGAACAAAAACATTGAACTATTGAAGTGATGCGTCTTCAACTTGATGGAAAGGGAGACTATTAACAAAAGGCTATCCTTCAACTAAAACCAATAATAAATCACATTCAAAGATCAACTAGAGAAATATAAGAAAACAAGCCTCAGCCATGCATGATGAAGGAAAACACCTCACTCAACTACGGTGAAAAACCACAACAGAAGACGTGGGATATACTACTCAGCATAGCAAGTGCGTCACCGATGTCGTTGAATTTAGCATCATTTCTCAGTTATATGCTGTAAAAGATAAAAGATAGGGCATCATTCTATTTATCTTTTCATGCCTTCTTTTTTTTTTTTTTGGGTGCAATATCTTTTTATATCTTTGGCAGAAGGTGGTGGTGGTTTTGGGACAAAAAACATTGAAGAGATGCGTCTTTGACTTGATGGTAAGGGAAACTTTTAACAAAAAGCTATCTTTCATAGAACCAATAAATCATATTCAAGGATCAACCACAGAAATGTAAGAATACAAGCATCAGACATGCATGAAGGAAGACGCCTAACTGAACTTTGGTGAAAAACCACAACAAAAGACTTGGGATCAGACTGACGTGCAAAATATATACTCAGCATAGAAAGCGCTTCAGAATGTTGTTGAATTTAGCATCATTTCCCAAGTTGTGACTCAGAAGAACAAAAAAAATGAAAAATTAGAATCTGTTCCCTCAGCAAATGCTCATCAAATTAGAATCTGTTCCCGAATATTTTGACAAAGAAAAATGAAATCTCACTGAATGGTATTTTTACTTGAGAAGTTATACCATTGACAATCTGGGATCAGAGTTAAATGCAGAAAATAAGAACCATTAACCATGGTAAGTACTTCAAGGACTGCTCTCATAGTTTGCATCAGTAGCAGAAATACGTGTAACAGAAGGGTGGAAAAGCATCTCTACTAAACTGCAGAAAGGAAAGACCCATTGTTTATAATTCTCGATCAGACTGACATGCAAAATATGAACCACTCATCAAAGAAGGTGCATCGGCAAATATTTTCATATTTGGCATCATTTCCCCTATTGTGGGGGAAAGGCATTTCCCCTAAAATCATACATGCTAAAAAAATGAAAAGTTATCATTGAAACTTGGGATCAAACTGACATGCAAAATATAGGAACCACATCCTATTATTATCTTTTAAAATATCGTTAAATTTGGCATCATTTCCCAAGTTATATTACTGCAATAAAAGTTATCTCACTGTGCATGGTGTGATGTAAATGAGAAAAGGCCCACATTCCCAATTCTGGACAAAACTGATACTAGAGCCACTAAGCAATTCAAATGCTTCAGGAGACTAGAGTTTCAGCACATTCATAGTGCATATGATCATGCTCAAAGTAAACAGCGTTTCATTTTCTGCATTAGACTAGAGAACTATCATCGAATTGGTTCATTTCGCGAATTTGTGTTTAGGAATTTTATAATAAGAATATCCACATCCTATTATTATCTTTTAAAGTGTATAGGAAAGAATTTGCGTCATGGTTGAGTACAATAAATACAAACCTCAATTAAAAAATAAAAAAAAGCAAAATCCTTTGTCAAAAAACAGGCGGATTGTTACAGCAGAGCAATGAACTGAGTTCATCTATTCATATAATCGATTCACACAGCATGTCCCACTAGTCTTTATCCAAGAAGCACAACCTTTTCCTAAATGGCAGGACAAGATATCACCCCACCCCACCGCACCCTTATCAGTATTAGTGTTGCGTCTACGATACACACAGAAACTCAACTCCTACTCTGCAAGTTAAAGATTTGATTGAACATGTGAGTGCGTGTCTATATAATCAGCAACACATAGAAGAGTCAACATGATTACCTGCTCCTCGACCTTCATGTGCTTTGAGAACAACTTTACAGCATGGCAATCTTCTGTCATCGACCGAAAGCCCCTACACAAACATATTAACTTTTTCATAAAACATTACACATAGAGAAGTGATATTGGAAAAGCATGTATTCTTTCAAATATTTCTCCCCTTGAGAGGAGAAGAAACCACACCTTAAAAGTTCAATTGATCTTGAGGCAGACGAACTAATTATAAGAACAGCTGGACTGCCAGCATCAACTTTTCCTTACACAAGCTGTCCTTCACATAGAACCTCTTTCCAAGATTTACCAAAAGCCGTTCTGATATATTTCCCCAAGGATTTAACATCTTCATTTGAGTCCAGAGGTAAATCCAAAATGCACGTCTCTGCATAATGTAAACAGAGCTTCAATTATCAAATTCGGAGTGCTACAGCACACCTATAGAATGAAGAAAATAAAAGAATTTCAACTTTAAATTTTAGTGCAACGGATGAATTTTATTTTTACGTGCTCAATACTTGACAACTGGCTATTAAATTATAACTTGTTAAGCAAATTACTGAAATCTGGAATTGCTGATCAAGAATGATTCATCACTTTTGATCTGATTTATTCAAGAGTATAGTTGAGTACATAACTTTAAATTTTAGTTCAACGGATGAATTTTATTTTTACGTGCTCAATACTTGACAACTGGCTATTAAATTATAACTTGTTAAGCAAATTACTGAAATCTGGAATTGCTGATCAAGAATGATTCATCACTTTTGATCTGATTTATTCAAGAGTATAGTTGAGTACATAACTTTAAATTTTAGTTCAACGGATGAATTTTATTTTTACGTGCTCAATACTTGACAACTGGCTATTAAATTATAACTTGTTAAGCAAATTACTGAAATCTGGAATTGCTGATCAAGAATGATTCATCACTTTTGATCTGATTTATTCAAGAGTATAGTTGAGTACATAACTTTAAATTTTAGTTCAACGGATGAATTTTATTTTTACGTGCTCAATACTTGACAACTGGCTATTAAATTATAACTTGTTAAGCAAATTACTGAAATCTGGAATTGCTGATCAAGAATGATTCATCACTTTTGATCTGATTTATTCAAGAGTATAGTTGAGTACATAACTTTAAATTTTAGTTCAACGGATGAATTTTATTTTTACGTGCTCAATACTTGACAACTGGCTATTAAATTATAACTTGTTAAGCAAATTACTGAAATCTGGAATTGCTGATCAAGAATGATTCAGCACTTTTGATCTGATTTATTTAAGAGCATAGTTGAGTAAATAAATAAAGCAAATTAGAGTTAACTAACTACCTAGAATCTAGGAACTAACTACCTAAAATCTAGGAATATCTCATTTAGATAATAGAATCTAAGAATATCTAATTTGAATCAGAATATAATCTGATTCAAATATCCTAATATTAAGCAAAAAGATTACATAAGAAAATAATAAAAATCTAAATACAATCATGTCCTAACTAATAATTATTAAGCTGATTGGATCCGAGTTGTATGTCATCCAACACTCCCCCTCAAGCTGGGGAGTAGATATCAATCATCCCTAGCTTGCTTGATAGTTCTTCAAACTTTGGTTTTGCAATAGATTTAGTGAGGTGTCCGCTACTTGATATTTTGTGGGTACATAGCTGACTTCTATTATCTTTCCTTCTATCTTTTCATTAATGAAATGACGATCTATCTCCACATGTTTCATCCTATCATGATGAACAGGGTTCTTCACAATTTTAATTGTGGCCATGTTATCACAAAATAATGTTATCGGACTTTCATAATCTATATTCAGTTCTTTGAATAATCTTTCAAACCATAAACCTTCACAAAGTCCTAGAGTTAAGGCTCTAAGTTCAGCTTCTGCACTACTACGAGAAACTACTGGTTGTTTCTTGCTTCTCCAAGTTACAAGATTCCCCCAAACAAAAGTAC
>JANTPZ010154324.1:783-16515 GCA_025593235.1 Vachellia pachyceras
ACAAACCCTTCACTACTCACTTACCCAAAAGAAACTTAAACCGTAAAACTCGTGCTTTTTATGTGCTAAAGCACAATCTCTCACTCCATCTTTCTTTCTTCGCCACTCTACAACGAAACTCCCGTGGCTGTCTCCATCATCATCATTCTCCTTTGCTGGGGGAGGGGCGGGCCTACGAGTGTTTTAATTTTCCAGCATCTGAGAAAGGAAAAGGCTTAAGATGAGGAAGAAAGAAGGGAACGGGGACTTCGGTTTGGATCCGTTAGATGGAGATCTGACGGTGGAAAGTGAGCGAGGTATAATACGACCGTTGGGGCATGTCGGTGAAATATGACCGTTGAGGATCGAGGGGTTGGTGTACGGAGGGTTGGATTGAGCGACTGTTTTTATTTTTTTCTTCAGTGGTGGCCCTCATGCGCACCGCACGTGCGGTCCCCCCCTAGATCCGTTCATTACTTGACCGTTGCGGCTTTTTTTAAGGGGACACGAAGCGAAATTGCGAGGAGGTGATATGTGCCACGTCGGATTTCTCGATCCTTTGAGAACTTTTGACCCCTTTCGGTAATTGGGTTAGTTTAGCCTTAGGTATGGGAATAATCTTTTATCGCCGAATTAAATAAATAGTAAAAAGTTTTAGTACTGTCTTGAGGAATCCTTTAGCGCTTTATTTGTTTTTATATAAATATTTTATTAACTCTTTTTTATATTTTTTGGTAAATAAATAGGTTGTAAACAATATTACATAGGTATTGGTTATTAATTAATAATCAATATGTCAATTAACTCGTGCTTATTTCTAATTATATTTTATGATTAAGGTACATTCAGATCATCTGAAGTATTTTCTTTTGTGTATGCCACATTATAAAGTATTTTGTGATGCATCTATAACTATATATGCCACATCAATATATTTATACTGCTATTGATCATGCATGTATGGACAAGCCTGAGCTTGAAACTTATCTGGATGAACTAATAAAGTTCGATAATTGGACAGATTTAGACATCTTAAACTAGTGAAAAAACAATTAACAACGATTTTCTTTCAAGAATGACAGTTAATATTCTTAATGTTGTGATCACTACTGTAGCTAATGACTCAGCTTTTAACATTGGTGCTCATGTCCTAACAAAGTATAAAAGTTTCATTCTTCCATCTAATATTGAGGCACTCATATGTACTCACAACTTTCTTATAGTTATTTTTGGTTTTAATTTCTTTTACATAATAACTATTTGTTAAAAAATATTTACTATTTGTTAATTATTTATGGTAATTTACTATTTGTTAGTTCTTCAAGTATTTGTTATCCCCTTATATTACATGCGTTAAAAAATATTTTAAGGTTCCATATGCACACAAAAAATAATTCAAGGTATAATGTATAGCAACAACAAAGTGTTAATGCACTGTGTGGGATATGCTATATAGATCAGACAATTCCATTGTATTTTATTTTCAACTAGACCATTGGATAAATTATTAATCAAAATATTTCTTTGCATAACCTAAATGATTATGCGTTTCAATCTTCCTTTACTTCTTTTTAGAGGATTCTCTACTGCTTGATCAATCTTTGTTAGTGTTGCCTCTAATTACTCTCTAGACAAGTCCAAACTACCTAAAGTGATTTTCTACCATTTTTCTCAGTATATACCATTGCAATTTGTTTACGAGTTTGATCATTATGAATCTTATCCATTTTAATATGGTTATTGATAAGAATCATAAACGATTTAGGAGGATCCCGCAAAGATTCGAAGACTATCATATTTAATATCGCAAATTGATTTAATTTGATTAACATTTATTTTGATATGATTTAAGAATATCTTAATACTGTGGATTTGACTTGATTTGATTTGATAATATTATTTTTATTGTATTTAATTTCCTTTTCATTAGTTATATGGTTTGAATGGGGCTATAATAGCCCTAACACATTTCATTATAAGAAGCTATTTGATTTGAAAAATAGTACTATTTTCTTACCTCTTTGAATCTCTCTCTGCTTCTTTTCCTTTTTCTTCAATTTTTCTTCCTCCTCTATTCCTATAAATTCTCCTTTTCCCCTTCCTGCATTAGCTATACATTTTTCTCAGCATTTTCATATTGGCCACCCCACTAGCTCATGATATTCTTTTAAATTAACATTAATTACAATATAGCATTGTTGGCCGTTTAGTAGTGCGATAAACTTTCCTTTTACCTTTAGGTTCTTTCCGATGATAAATAACTCCAACAGTTTACCTTCATTTATATCATCTAATTTGTATAAAAAAAATACTTTAGAGTATTGAACGAATATAAAAAAATATTTCACATTGTTGGATCCACTACAAAATACCTCAGTGCTGGATGAATGAAAAAATGCTTCCGGATTGGATGCAAGCTAACACTATTTTTTATTATATAATGAAATATATTCAAATTTAAATATTAATTAAAGGCAAATCTAATGTACTAGTCGAAATAGACATGTCATCACAAAAATTATTAAAGCAAACTGAAAAGAGTTGAAACAGGATATCAATTTTTTCTACGACAGGAACCATTCTCATTTACTATGATGACTTATGATTATTTTATCTAAATAAATGTTCCGTTTATTTAATATGTTTGAGATAAATGATGTACGTACTAAAAGGCTAAAAGGAGATAAGCATCATTAATCATTCACCAATATTTTTTCAGTAGATTCGTTATTTTACATTAATTTTTTTACAACGCTCTAAATTATTTTTTTAATAGCACCAAATATTTTTAATGATTTTTTTAATTGAGAAAAATACTGAAAAATTATACCAAAAATTATTTTAAAATATTAATTGCTACTGAAAATTATTTTCAATTGCTAAATATTAAAAAAAGAAAAAGCTCCATTTCCTTTTCGCCCTAATTTGGAATGAGACTGTGTTTGGTTAGCCCGTTTTGTCAACGGGTGCATTTACCGAGATAAAATTCCTCTCATATAAACTACTTCAGAATCTGTGTCCATTTTTCTAATGGGCTATCCAAACGAACCATTAACGTCAACTTATAGGCGTATAACTGTAGATCTCAATTCTCAAGTAACTGTCCAAATATATCAAAACACAATCTGACATGTTCTCTAATAATGGATAAACTGACACACTCATTGAATGAATCAGCTACGTGCCCTCCTTTTTATATTCTCATGTTGAAATTAATTAAAAATCCAAAACTAAAAATCATCATCCAAATAAAATAAAATAAAATATACGTGAATAATGATCCACCTTTTCCTTTTATTCACTTTTTACTTTACGAAATGTCACTTTTCATGTTAAAATAGTTCAAATGCACATATTATCTAGTTTTTGTTTTTACAAAATGTTATCTAGTTTGAATGTATATGTCCATAGTTAATTGAAATTACTTATCTTAAGTTAGTTTTATACATTATGTCAAGTTATCCAATAATATGTAGCCATGTGTCATATTTTTTGAAAATTATTATTTAACTATAGAGCGACACAAAAAATAAGATGCATGACTTTGTGTGATAGGATAACTTTATATAATGAATATATATATATATAAGTATGGTCTGTATTTAGGCATTGTAGTTAGGGTGTTTAATATTTATCATATGACCATTTTGGTTGCCCTTTTCTTTTCAATATTGTTGGTTTTTTATAATAAATTCCGAATGCATAAAAAAACATTTCAAATTTTCATTCATGTCAAATGCTTTTTAATTTCTAACGAAAGACATTGATCCTGCTTAATAATTTCAAAATTTTACAATCCATATTCATAAATAATTTATTGTTTTGGGTTTTAAGCATAATTATCCCATACGTTTTTCCATTCATTGGATTGTATTAAAAATAACAAGACAAGTTTTAGGTTTTAACTTTGTTTATTCAAACACATAAGAAGCAAAAGTCGTTAGAGATTCATGAAAGAAAGTTTTTTAACTAAGTAATTTACCAACTTTTTAATGAGGGTTACAAGCCAACCCGCCGCAACCCATGACCTAATTGGTGCGGGTTTGTACAACTCGTTAAGAAAACCTCAACTCGAGTCCTTGGCCATTATAGTGTGCCATTTTATTATTTTTTATTTTTTAATATATAATGTATATTGTAAAATTTTGATAAACATATAAATATTTACAAAAATGATTAGCATGAAGTTAATGAACCCCAAAAAAATATCTTCTGAATGAACTTTCATATATTATTTAATAATTATAATATATTTAATAAATTTTATGTATTTTAATCTTAAACATTTTTAAAAAATTATTTATTTTTTATATATAAATAACAGTAAATTAAAGAATTGAAACAAATATATATATATATATATATTTATGTGTTGTGTTGAAGATTTAACATTTTAGAAAATTCACTTTAAAATTACTTTTTTAGAAAAAACGGGTTAAACGATGAGGGTTTGTGCAATTCACACCTTGGTGGGTTGGGGTCTACCTTGGTTTACGGGTTGACCCTATTTTACTAGCTTTAAGGTGATTAGGGTTCCCTTTAATGGTGGAAAAAATAGAGAGGGAGAGAAGGGGAGGGAGGAATTTGATCAGAGAAGTTGAAATATTCATATCAAAGAAAGAGAGAAGAAAATCAAAATCATATCTGGTATTCCATGTATTTTATTTTATTTTTAATGATGTAGATAATAAGTGGAATGGTACCTAGTATACCTATATGGCAAAGTCATCTCATTATGGATAATAAGTGAAATTGCTATATTTTTTTAAACCTCCAGATGTTTAATATTCCTTGAAGAAAACTTCTAAATTATTTTTACACCTTTTACCCTAAAGTGTATTAAATTTTTATTGAAACTGTCAAAATCTACTATAAAGAGACCAAAAAACATTCCAGAAAGTATCCAATAAATAAAAAGAGAGCAAAGTAGTATTTAATTTTAAGGTAAAGTAAGAGATTAGACGTTTTCATAATTTCAGTGAATAATTTCATTTCAAGGTGCCGAAAGAGAATGGCCATTATGGTGTGTGAAGTGATTGCAACTTTGATTAATTGAACTTTAATCGATTGTTTCCAGAAATCTATGGAGTGAGGCATTTGGTTAACTCCAAAACCAAGGATGCTTTTGTAGATAAATGTGAAACGAATATCAACTAATAAGGATGATACCAGTGAATTTAATATTTACACTCCTCGGATGACAGAAAGAAAATTTACTTTTAATCCAAGTCACACAATTAAATTTTTTATATAAATATATTATTTTACGCTTCATTTATTATTATATTAACTTTGTTTCCACGCTCATATTGTATATTAAGTATGGATAAAGATGAAAAATTATTGATTTTTCAGGCAAATTTAATGATTAAAGTTTTTCTTGATTTGTATGATATATATTAAAAGTGAATTATATATATATATATATAATCAAAGGGATATGCATTATGTCAATTAATTACATTGATTATATTATTTGGAAAATAAAAGGAGAAAGAAAGATGGGAGATCTACCTCTATCTATGTGAATCGTACAAATAAAATAAAAAAGTTCATTATATTTCAACTGGTATGAAATTAAGGGCAAGAAGAATAAAGAAGAGAATTGGATAATAAGAGGAGTCATTTTTATTGATCTGTATAGATTATTAGGTTAAATCGATTCTATACTTGTAGAAGATAATAGAGGAATATAGGGTGAGATATAAACATTCGTATAATACTCATAACATAACCAGGACGATGTTGATTATCATCATCGTCATCGGTAACATTATTATTATTATTTTCACCATCAAAATATACAAAAATTCTAAGAATTTTGGATCAATCACATGTAACTCATGATGTTTCAAAGTTTGAATTGAATGATCATACTCAGATCAAATTATACATACATATATATTGTCAAACTCTTCAATTACATATGGTCATGTGTCCTATTTTTTAAATCCTATCATTCAATTATAAATTTATATGAAAAAATAGGATACATGACAAGGAATGATTAAAGAACTTGATGCAATGGATATAAGAAATTAAAATTGATACAATGGATATAAGAAATTTAAATTAAGTTTTGTATCTAATTAAATTTAACCTCAATGTTTTAATTCTTGACATTAACCCCATCATTAATGTCAAGAATGGGGAGCTTTCGTCGTTCCATTAATACGTTCTGTCATGGATAACTTGTGCTACCTAACATGTCTAATATACCATCTCTCTGAATATAAAGTTAGTGTGATTGTTTGGAAACACTTGACTCTCACTCAAAAGCACATTCAACAGTGTTTTTCCGTAAAATGAGATAATCACCTCACATATTTACCTCGACTTGTATAAAAGTACTTCTCTATCGCTTTCCCAAACAGACCCATTTTTTTAAAAGATTTGAAAAACTTAAATAACTATTTAATAATAATACATATTTTAAATTTTGCTCAAAAAATATTTATTTTAAAATGCTTATGTATATCATCATATTATATGTCACTACATATGTTAGGCAAATTAGTTTAAAGAAAAATAATAAATATCTTAGTTAATTAGCTTCCCTAATATCTAAAAAAAAGTCAACCAGTTCTTATATCGAGAACCAGGTGTAGTTAGAGTCAACTGATTTTTAAAAAAATTAAAGAAACTAAACATAATACTTAAAAATATTTATTTATGCATATAATTATATTAAAAATTAATTTTAGGGAGAATTGAGGAATTAATTAGAGGATGGGATTTACTCAATTGCACATGTGGAAGCTTAATTGCATATGTAGAAGTACACTTGCATAAACGTAAAAGCTCAGTTGCAATTCTCCCTTAATTTTATAAGTCGAATTAATTAATTTAAAAATGATAAATATAAATGTTGTCAACCTATCCAATCCGAGTTATTTTTACTTATGTATTTTTTAAATTTTATGTTAATATTGATACTTATTATTGTTAAATGCTTATCATTATCGATTTATACTTAAATTTTAATATTTTGGGTTGTATTATATGATTTTAGGCTTTTATGTTAATTTTTATTATTAAATTAAAATTTGGCCTTTTGTAAAGGAGGGAAAAAAGAAATAATCTCATTGAAGTCTCTGGACTGGTTTAGGCAGTCTAGGTGGACCAGTCCAATCCAGTCTGATTTTGGGTTGTCTTATCCAACCTGAGGTCTATACCAAACTAGACGTTGGTTGGGTATCAACCTGATCTGATTTGGTTTTTACACCCATATTTTAAATAATGTATTTACACCCATATTTTAAAATAATGTATTTATATTCTTTAATATTTAAAAAAAAACTCCACTAATTATTGATTTAACAACAAGAAGTAGTAGTAGTAGTAGTAATTATCTTCAATCCATTAGTTTGCTTAATAATCCATTAGTTTATTTTATCTTCATCTCTTGGTTTATGAATCTTATGATGGATTAAATAGCTGGATAGCTCAGTGGTAGAGCATTTGACTGCAGATCAAGAGGTCCTCTAACCCAACTGGTAATGCGTCAGCCCTTTGTTCCAGACGTCACGGGTTCGAATCCCATGGAGGACGTTCGAGGGGGCCTAAGTGGAAATGGGATAGTATCTCTATGGATTTTATCATAGGTCTCCCTCCGACTACAGCTGGGCATAATGCTATATGGGTAATTGTTGATAGATTGACTAAGTTAGCTCATTTTCTGGCTATCAGGGCTGACTACTCTCTTGAGAAACTAGCAATGATTTATGTGAAGGAGATTGTTAGGTTGCATGGGGTGCCAGAGAGTATTGTGTCAAACCGCGACCCGCGATTTACTTCGTGTTTTTGAAGGTCACTACAGGATGCTATGGGGATTCGTTTGAGGTTTAGCACCGCTTATCATCCCCAAACTGATGGACAGACAGAAAGGACTATACAGACCCTAGAAGATATGTTGCGGGCATGTGCGATTGAGCTGATAGGAAGTTGGGATAGTCACCTTCCTCTAGCTGAGTTTGCATACAATAACAGCTATCATTCAATCATTGAGATGGTGCCTTACGAATCATTGTATGGATGGAAGTGTAGGTCTCCTATTTGCTGGACGGAATTGAGTGAGAGGAGTTTATTAGGTCCATATTTGGTGGATCAGACTACTCAAAATATTAAATTGATTCAGCAGAAACTTCTTATCGCTCAGAGTAGACAGAAAAGTTATGCGGATAGGAGGAGGCGGCCGTTGGAATTCTGAGTAGGTGAACATGTATTCCTAAGAGTCACACTGACGACCGGTATTGGTAGAGCAATTCGAGCAAGGAAGCTTGCTCCTTGTTTTATGGGACCCTATGAGATTTTGGAGAGATTGGGGCCAGTGGCTTACAGAATTGCCTTACCCCCACAGTTGGCGAACCTTCACGATGTCTTTCATGTATCGTAATTGAAGAAATATTAACCAGATCCTCTACATGTCATTGAAGCGGATGAGATAGAGCTCAAAGATAACATGACGTATAAAGTTGAGCCAGAGCGGATTCTGAATGCCATAGATAAGCAATTACGCAATAAAACCATCAGGCTAGTGAAGGTTTTATGGAGAGGAATGACTTCCGGCGATGCCACGTGGGAGACAGAGGATAAGATGAAACATGAATACCCTCATTTGTTTAGTTAGGTATGTCCTTTAGTTCACATATCGAATTTTGGGGGCAAAATTCCTTTTAGGAGGAGAGAGTTGTAACATCCTTATTTTTGGAAATTATAATTAGTTGTTGTTAGATCTTAAATTAGTTAGAGGATAAAGCAAATCAAAATTTAAAAGAAGAATAAAATTCTAATTTCTTGATAAAAGAAAAAAATATAATAAATAATGATAATCATTTATATATGTGTAAATTTATTTAATTATTAACATAAGTAAAAAAAAATTGAGTAAACAACTCTATTAAAAGTATTATTTTCGTTTTTTTAAAAAAATATATACAATATTATTTTATTTTATTTTATAAAAAAAACCCTAACCCTAACCCTACCTCTATATAATACCCACAGCTCTCACCCTTACCCTAAAACTCAGTGAACAGTAACCCGCCGCTGCAGTGCTACAGTCGCCGCTACAGTACGCTAAAGCCCCACAGGTTACTTCTCTTTCTACAAGCTTGTTCCATACTGTTCATAAGTCTCAACTGCTTCTGTACAAACGCTTCTTTTTCTCTCCTCTATAAACCTTTCTTCTTCCTTTCATGCGTTGGGTTTCCTCAAAATTTTTTTTAAAAAAAAATGTCTTGTCAAGGGTTTTTCTCTCTACCTTCCCTTATGTTACTGTTGAAAGAACTCATTTTGTCTTCTATGCTGATGAATAGAGTGAAATCAATATACATACGTACCCGTTTTGGTTGCTGTGCAAACATGTCTTCTCACTATTTTTTTTTAAAAAAAAGAGGAAAATGAATTACATTCACGGTTGTTTCTACTGGTTGTGGGTGTGAGATGTGTGTGTATTTATATGTAGAGATATTTCATTTACTTATTTTATTATTAAAAATATACATATATATTAGTTAAATGAATGATAGTAGGTGTGTAAGTATGCCCATAGGTACTTTTTCTCTATCTTCATGTCAAAGCCCTCACCTTTAATCCATCAAGGAAAGAAAATGAAAGAAATATTTGTGTTATGCTTGGTGGGTGAGCTTCTTGTCAAATAAAAGAAAAAACAAAAAAAACAAAAAGGTTTTTGTGACAGGGATGCAGGTGTATGTGGGGTGTGTATGAGTGAGTTTATAAGTGTATGTAAGTGTAGGTGTGTAGGTATATATATAATAATATATATACGTATACCTATAGGTGTAGACTATTCCTTCCATGTAACTCCTAAGTAATGTGTCATCACGTTTTACAACCATAAAGAGACAAAAAAACTGTTTTTTTTTGTTTTGTTCAATAAAAGTTACGTGTGTGCTAATTGATATAATAAACATATATATATAATAACATTTATAAATATATATATATAAAATAAAAAAATGAGAAGCCACTAGCAGTGGCAGGATTTATGTTTGTATGTATATATAGTAATATATAATGATATATATTTAAATATATTTATATAAATAAATAGTATCAAATATATATTATTATACCTTTTTTATATGTATATGATAATATAGATAAAATGGAAAATTTATAATATGATGACATACAAATTACAACTACCACTTTTATTGTTATTATTATTTTTGAATCATGTACATAAATAATGTAACTTATATCTTTACCTAATATGTGGGTATAAGAGTAGTTTTAGGTAGTTAGATTATCTTTGAAGAAACTTTTAAAATAGATTAATTAGTCTATTAATAGAAACTATTGTGAATAATTTTGTAGACTCTCATTGAGAACTTTGGAGTGACTTACGTGTGCTTATCCATAAATTTGGGAGTTATAGGTAACTCTGAATATTCTTCCATATACTTGTGAACCGCATGTGATGCAATTGTGGACTGAATTATGTAAATGCAATTATTTAACGTTTTCAATATATTTTAGCATGGAAATTGTTATAACTGTCATGGCGGCTGCATTGTGATTGGGTTGGAGTATGGAGGAAAAATATGTATGTTAAGATTTTATTACATGATAAGCCATCACTTGGTGCACAGTGGATGGCAATTGTTAGGGCTCCTTTTCCCGTGTCTTTCCTTTGGCCAGGATTGCATTGAAATTGTGGGACATGTGACACCTCCTTGGTTTTCTTTTAAGGAGGGGAGCCATAGTCCAGGCTTGAGCTCTACACTTTTGGCCAGGTGTATCTTAAGGAACTGGTGAGCTTGGGACAATCCAGTTACATGGATAAGTTTCTATTGGATATATGTTAGCCTATGGCTCCAGTCAGCGGAATAAGGATGGACGGTGATATAAGGGTGGTTGCATATTATATTATTATGCATTATTTGTGATGATGATTGTGAGTTGCATAGTTATGAAAGAATTTATGAAATTGTTTATATTATGTTTACTTTATATATATACAAATGCTTTTCGTAAATTAGTTCTTCCTCTTTAATTGTATGCCGTTTGCTTGTGTGTGGTAGAAATTTTCAGAGTTACTGGGGCGTGGAATCTTACCCCGTTATATTAACATTTTTAGATGATTGTTCTAATAGGTAGCAAGGGAAGGCACCGATGGAATGAGCCATGTTGGCTCTCTTGTGCCCCTAGGCACATGCTATTATTTTGAATTGCCATGACTCTAGGACTTCCGCGATTTATTTTCTATTTACTTTGATATTTTGAGAGGATTTGGATTGCTATTTGAACTGTGTATTTTGGTTGGGTTCATGATATGATTGAACAAATTGATATTGAAAATCCTCTTTTGTTTTACATTGCAAAAATTCCTTCGAGCATTTGGTTGATTTTTTGGGGTGTTACATTTTTTGTATCAAAGCCATAACATTCTGTGGCTAGTTTATTCACACGTTTTGAATAAATGTTTTTGGAAATTTGACTTCTTTATACTTTTAGAGGATATGGCAATTTACATACCGTAGCATGTGCACTTCCCTTTATTTAGAATTAGAATCCGTTTATCTTTTACTAACAAGTTGACGATCGTATGGTGTTCATCATAGGAGAGGAGAATGGTGAACACTCAAAGGACTAGTTCTACACCCGTTCCTGGTCAAAATGGTCCTCCTCGTCAAGATGACAACGCGATCTTGTTAGAGTTGCGGGATCTCATTCTAGATCTCAATCAAACAGTAAAGAAGCTTGATGATGAATTAGCAGAGCTGAGAGGTAACGGTGATGGACATGAGAAGACTCCCAGTGACCACCAATCAAAAGGCGGCTACCGAAAAGACACTGAATCCACAGGTGGCAGCAGTTCTCAAGTTCAGCCCCATACCACATCCATTACTGAGGTTTGGGCTAGCTTCAGGAAATTTAACCCTCTGATGTTCGAGGGGAAGCTAAATGCAGTTGAAGCACTAGAATGGTTGAAAAGGCTTGAAAAGATTTTTAAAGTTATGAAAATCAACTCTAAGTAGAAAGTTATAGTTGCCGAGCAGCTGTTGCATAAAGCAGCCCAAGAATGGTGGGAAAGCACCAAGTTGGATGACATTGAAATTACTTGGGGGGAGTTCAGGGAGAAGTTTGAGCAGTATTACTTCCCTACTTCCATTAGAGCGGCGAAGGAGACTGAGTTTCTCACTTTTAAGCAAGAGAATTTGCACGAAGATGAGTTTATATCACCGCTACAAAAATGAAGAGCCTGTCAATTAGTAGCGGTGTAGACAAACCGCTGCTAAATATTGACATTTCCTAAGAATTTTCCCTAGTTTTGCAACGGTTATAGTAGCGGTTTCCTATAAACCGCTGCTAATTAGCAGCTGTTTGTCTAAAACCGCTACTAATTCAGCGTCTATAAAAAACCCCCTCCCCCCTCATTTCTCACTTTCGACCTTCAAAGCGTCACATTAGATGTTAGTTTAAAGTTTTTTATGTTTTTAATTTTAGTTAAATGTTTTATTTACATGTTTTCTATTTTTTAGTTTTATTTTTTAAATCGTTTATTTTATTTTAACTATTTTTTTAAATTAATTTTTTTTCAGATGGCTGATCAGGATCAGAGTAGGAGGCACGAGAAGGAGCCTATGTTCCCCCACGTCGGTGATGGTCAGGGGGAGGGTGACATTATGCTTAACATCGATGATTTTGAGCTGGGCAATATCAACATCTCAGTCGAAGAGGCTGAGAGGTTTGAGGACGAGGAGAAAGAGAAGGAGTAAGGTTTTTGGCGCCCGTCTACTAGTCGATTGACTGGGTTTGAGGTCAACATTCGAGGTAAGTAAACAATTAATACATTATTTAATTAAAATGTTGTATTCAAATTGTTTATTAATTAATATGATTTAGATAATTTTCTTAGTAATTTTAATTATTTAATTTATTTAATTTGTCACATTTTATTTAGTTAATTTTTTATTAATAGATGATTATTTTTAGAAATAAATGTATAAATTCAATTTCCAGATTTGACAGGGGCGACCGTTACGAGGAAGCTGACACTAAGGGATGTACACCAACTCCCTAGTGATCAGAGGGTCGTTGTGAAGTGGGACGACATCACTCGGCAGCCGCGGGGGAAGGGCGGTCAGCTCTTCAACCGCTACTTGACTGAGCAGGGCAGAAACTTCCTCCAGTTTGACATCAGCGCTGAGACCTGGAAAAGGGTCCTGCAGAGCCTAAAGAACGGTGTGTGGGAGAAGTGAAGGTAAAATTTTTATTGTTTCAAATATTTAAATTATTTAAATTAATATTTTCTAATTAATAAATAATTTACTAACTTCAATTTTGAAATATGTTGCAGGGAAAGTTTGTTGTACGAGATGCGTACAGGGAGTTCGCCATCTCGAAAATGGGGGAAGGGTGGAAGAACAGGCGAAATCGCCTGTACCAACAGAAGGAGGGGGATGGGACCAGAACCATTCAGGAGTTGGAGGCGGACGTCCCAGACGGGGTCGATGCGGTGGACTGGGCCAGATTTGTCCGATTTAGGAGGTCGCCGGAGCAACAGGCCGTGGCGAGGAAGGCTGTGAGGATTCGGTCCCAGCAGACGATCCATCATACGGCAGGATCGAAGCTGTTCTTCGTCGCATACTCAAAGCTGGATGAGGCGGCACGGAGGGAGGGTCTACATGGAGATGTTTGTGATCACTCACAGACACTCAGATGGATCTCCCTTGACGCAAGAGACCGAAGAGATTATTGTAAGTATTTTTAAATTATTTAATTAATTTTTAATTTTTATTTATTATTTGTTACAATATTTAAAACTAATTTTTATTATTAAGTATTGAATTGATTTTAAATTAGTAAAAATATAATTAATTATTTAATAATTGTATTTTTGAATATTTTTATTATTTAACATTTTAATTTAATTTTTGTGAGTACAGAGTCGTATTTAGCATACAGACGCTGAGTTGAGGGAGTCTCAGAGGTCTGCTGTAGACCCCACTGCCTCACTGAGGGTAGCTATGGAGGGGCGTGATAGGCACCCCGGCTGACTCCCAGGGTTTGGGTTCGAGGCGACCCAATCCCTTATCTATGGGGGTCGAGGATATGAGGCTGGGACTTCCTCTTCTGCTTCTGCTTCCCAAGGGACTACATCTGGGCCTAGGTGGCACAGCGCACCAGGGGAGATGGATAGAGAGGACTTTTAGGCGCAGTCGCAGCAGCAGTTGCAGTAGCAGCAGCAGATGCAGCAGCACATGCAGCAGGAGCAGGAGCAGGAGCTGATGCATCAGTAGGCGCAGCAGGTGCATCAGATGCATTCCCAGTTCGAGATGTGGAGGTAGGCTGCGAATGTCATGCTGAAAATCGCATACCAGACTGCCTTCCCTGGCGCAATCCCACCTGAGCTACCTCCGCTGCCGAGCATGGCCCCCTACCCCCACCCAAACCCCCACCTCCCTAGTCCAAGGATCCCCAACTCCCATCCCATATACAGACAGTTAGTTTTGTATTTGTTTTTATATTTTCGATGCATATTTTGTTTATTAATTTAAAATTTTATATTAATATTGAATTTTATATATTTAAGATTTTTTTCAATTTTATTTAATTATTGTTTCAACTTCGTTTAAAATTTTGAATTAAATAAATTAATTATTGTTTTAATGTTATACATTAAATGATTTTTAAAATGTTCCATTAGATAATTAATAAATTATTAATTATTATATTTAAAGTTATTAATTATGAGTAAATTATTAATGATTATATTAAATTTAAATAAATACAAATATTAGCAGCTGTTATTAACCGTTGCAAATTTCAAATTTATCCGCTCGTTTTAGCAGCGGTTATTAACCGCTGCAAATTTCAGAATTTGCAAATATTTTCCCGCTCAAATTTTAAATTTTAAAAAATTTGCCCGCTCATTTTAGCAGCGGTTACCAACCGCTGCAATAAATTTTAGCAGCGGTTAGTGACCGCTGCTATATCCAACGGTACTAATCGCTGCAAAATTCAGCTCTGTCATTTAGCAGCGGTTGTAAATCGTTGCAAATTTCTGATCGTTGACAAGCACGAATTTAAAGCTTCCAAAATCAGTTTTTGGCCAAATTCTCTATTCTTCCTCTGATTTCTATCTCTTGATGTGCTCAACTCTCATGTGATGATGGATAAGTCATGGATGACGTTTCCTCGCACGTCCGCTCGATATTTAGCCGGATTGAACACTTTCTTGGATTTTGCTGATACACATGGCAAGATTAACGGTAAGATTTTATGTCCTTGCTCTAAATGTAATTTCAAAAAATGGCATGTTAAAGATGTTGTTAGAGAACATTTGATAGTTAAGCCGTTCCCTCAAATTTACAAAAACTGGGTATATCATGGAGAAACGGGTGATGTCTTGAGAGAGTGTGCTCCTGCATTCTCACAAATAGGAGTGGAAGAGGATCGGATTCACCCTGTCAATGATGCACTTCGTAATGCTTTTGGAGTTCATGAAAATATAGTCACAGATGAAGTGCAAGGTCCGGAACCTCAGTATATGAGGAACGCGGAAGCTCGTACTTTCTTTGAGCTCATGGAAGAAGCTGACAAAGCTCTATATCCTGGGTATGGAAAATACTCAAAATTATCCTTTTTAATTAAATTGTATCACATTAAGTGTTTATGTGGTATATCTGATAAGGGAATGTCGATGATATTAGAATTGTTGCTCGACGCATTCCCTGAAGCATCGATCCCATCATCTTTTTATGATGCAAAGAAGATTATCAC
>JANTPZ010154334.1:0-82709 GCA_025593235.1 Vachellia pachyceras
CTTCTCGGTGATTGTCAGGTTTACCCAGAGAAAGGAACAGTTGCTTTTTCTGCTGGTTTGCATGGTTGGGCTTTCACCTTGACCAACTTTGCTAAAATGTATGCCTCTAAATTTGGAGTGGATGAGTCGAAGATGATGGAAAGGCTGTGGGGTGAGAACTTCTTTGATCCAGCAACCAAGAAATGGACCAGCAAGAACACTGGTTTGCCTACCTGCAAGCGTGGGTTTGTTCAGTTTTGCTATGAGCCTATTAAGCAGATAATTTCCACTTGTATGAATGATCAAAAGGATAAGTTATGGCCCATGTTGCAAAAGCTTGGAGTAACCATGAAATCTGAAGAAAAGGACCTAATGGGTAAAGCATTGATGAAACGTGTCATGCAAACCTGGCTTCCAGCAAGCAGTGCTCTTTTGGAAATGATGATATTCCATCTTCCCTCCCCATCAAAAGCCCAAAAATACCGTGTTGAAAACTTGTATGAGGGACCTCTTGATGATCAATATGCCACAGCAATCAGGAATTGTGATCCTGATGGACCCCTAATGCTTTATGTCTCAAAAATGATTCCTGCATCTGATAAGGGTAGGTTTTTTGCTTTTGGCCGTGTCTTCTCTGGTAAGGTCTCAACTGGTTTGAAGGTCAGAATCATGGGACCAAACTATGTCCCTGGGGAGAAGAAAGACTTGTATGTTAAGAATGTGCAAAGAACTGTCATCTGGATGGGAAAGAAGCAAGAAACTGTTGAGGATGTGCCTTGTGGTAACACAGTTGCTATGGTTGGTCTGGATCAATTTATCACCAAAAATGCTACATTAACAAATGAAAAGGAAGTGGATGCCCATCCTATCCGAGCAATGAAGTTTTCTGTCTCACCTGTGGTACGTGTTGCTGTTCAGTGCAAGGTTGCATCTGATCTTCCAAAGCTTGTTGAAGGTCTCAAGCGGTTGGCCAAATCAGATCCTATGGTTGTGTGCACTATGGCAGAGTCTGGAGAGCACATTGTTGCTGGTGCAGGAGAACTTCACCTTGAGATCTGCTTGAAGGACTTGCAAGAAGATTTTATGGGTGGAGCGGAGATTATAAAGTCTGACCCTGTTGTGTCCTTCCGTGAAACTGTTCTGGAAAGATCTTGCCGTACCGTGATGAGCAAATCACCCAACAAGCACAACCGTCTATACATGGAGGCAAGACCCATGGAGGAAGGGCTTGCAGAGGCAATAGATGACGGCAAGATTGGACCCAGAGATGACCCCAAGGTACGTTCTAAAATATTATCTGAAGAGTTTGGTTGGGACAAGGATCTTGCCAAGAAAATCTGGTGTTTTGGACCTGAGACCATGGGACCTAACATGGTAGTAGATATGTGCAAGGGAGTGCAATACCTGAATGAAATCAAGGACTCTGTTGTTGCTGGATTCCAGTGGGCATCAAGAGAAGGAGCAATGGCTGAAGAGAACATGAGGGGCATTTGTTTTGAAGTCTGTGATGTTGTTCTTCACGCTGATGCTATCCACAGAGGAGGTGGGCAGATCATTCCAACTGCAAGGAGAGTCTTTTATGCTTCACAGTTGACTGCTAAGCCCAGGCTTCTTGAGCCGGTTTACCTGGTGGAAATCCAAGCTCCTGAGCAAGCTCTTGGAGGAATCTACAGTGTTCTTAACCAGAAACGTGGACATGTCTTTGAGGAAATACAGAGGCCTGGCACTCCGCTTTATAACATTAAGGCATACCTTCCTGTCATTGAGTCTTTTGGGTTCTCAAGCACATTGAGGGCTGCAACATCAGGACAGGCTTTCCCACAGTTGATATTTGATCACTGGGATATGATGTCATCGGATCCACTTGAGCCTGGAACACAAGCGGCACAGCTTGTTGCAGACATTCGCAAGAGGAAGGGCTTGAAGGAGCAAATGACTCCACTTTCAGAATTCGAGGACAAGCTTTAAATTTGTTGTCTGCCCATCTTGAATATAATAGAGTTTCTCCTTTAGTGTACTTTTTATCTTCGAAGGGCCTGCATCTTGAGTTTGGTTCTGCAGAATTTGTCATTTACTAGCCATACTGCATGGTTTTGAATAAGGGAAATTTACTGTACAGTCCCACATAAGGGACTTATTTATCAAATGGTCCCAAGTTTTAAAATACTTGCAAATTCATCGATAGTAGGCTGACCTGCTTATGTTGATTTTGGTTAAAGATGCTGTTTCCAACAATGGATTATACGTTGCTTTCTGTTCATTTCTCTATCCATTTTGTTGCACAACTGAAGATCTTTTTCTACTGAGATTGCGTTTGGCCATATATATATATTACCAGTCAGGTGGCGCATTAGTTTTGTTGTTGAGGTACATGATGATAATTCTAGGTCTCAATGGCAACGGCCATACCTGTGCCATTTTATGATGATTTCAGAGACAATTGTTGACCAGAATTAAATGAAGTTCTTTTTAATGCGTGCGGCCTTTGAGAGCGGAGTAGCTTCTAGTTTTATTGTGATTTTAGTGTCCATTGCATTTTTTGGGCGTATAGCCTTATCAGTTGCCAAAAAGAAAAAAAACCGCACAAGTTTCTCTGTTAGAAAGGTTTGCCATCGAGATATTAAATCAGGACACAATCTAAGAACTTAAGAAAACACATGTATTGACGTGAATACACCAATATATCTACATATCTTCAGAAGACCTTGTGACGAGTAATTACAAAACTAAACCTGTTATTACTAATTGAAAATTGGATACTTCCCCAACCTTTAATATAAAAAATAAATAATTAATTTATGGGTACCAAGAAAATTAGACAAGTTAGTTAATTTTATCAAATATATGTTAATTTCTTAAACTATCAGTTTTAATCATGTGCATTATAATTAGTCTATGATAAAATAAAATCCCTAATTATAAGTGATCAATTTAGAAATTTTAAGAAAAAAAATTATAAATCAAGAAGGTAAGATGGATTAAAATATTATATTTAGAACTAAAATTAACTCAGACAATAATGAATAGGAAAAACTTACATGCAGATCCTTACATTAGTCCGGTCAGTTCTGCAATCAATAAATGCCACATGAACTCATTAAAAAGGTCACCGTTAACGCAGTTCCTCTTCTCCATCTTCATTCTCCCAAGGCACTCAAGGAGCTCTTCCCTCAATCTCTGTTCACAAGCAGTGACGATTCGTGAAGAGACAATGGCGAACACGAAGCTGTAGAGGCAGCTGTGAAGAGAATATGATTGAAGTGTGATCTAGAAGAAGATTGGCCGCCAATGAAGATTATGTGAAGAGAGGGTGACAGCAATTTGTGATAGGATTTTGAGCACCAACTTATCTGATTCATTTTGCTCGAATTGTCTACTCCCTGCTCTCTTATCTTTCATATTATGTTATGCCTTTTTATAATCTGAATTGCTGGGACATATTGCTGCTAAAAACCTCCTAGGATCTTGAACAGCATGAGATGAAAAAATAAAGGGAAATTCACATTCAAGTCCCAAATAGAAGAATTAATGAATAAAAGGTCTCAAAGATTTACAAAATTATCATAAGGTCTCAGGAATAACTATTGAGGTTGTTAATAAATGTTGGTAAGGTTGTTCATGACAACCTCAATAGCTACTCTTGGGATCCTATGGTAATTTTATGAATCTTTGGGACATTTTATTTATTGATTCTCTTATTTGAGACCTGATTGCAAATTTCTCAAAAAATAAAAAAGCAATGGTTTTGCAATTATTTGTAACTAACTTGGTGTTGATCAGGCTGAATATGAGCCTTATTTACAAGTTGTAAGTCAATCTCTTCAAGGTGAATATTACCATATTTAGGCAATTTATTTTTTGTTTGCCAACGATTTAGGCAATTTGTTTACTTCAACTTGCATATTTCATTCGACATATGTGGCAAAAAAAAAAAAAGACTTGTATATTTCTATATATTCGTCATCCATTTTCATTTGTTAATAGTGCAAAGTGAAGCCACACAAGATTAGGCTTGTTTGGATGGGCCGTTTGGCCATCCAAAAACCATTCCTGCGCTTACCGAGATAAAATTTCTCTCATACATATTTATTTCAAAATCTGTGTCCGTTCTTCTAATGGACTTACCACACAAACCCATTCATTGTGAATGAAAATGAAATGGTTGCTCTTGTAGAGACAAATGGGGTGCGCCTCTTGGGAACGGAAACATAATAGAGGAATGGTGTTAAAGCCTTAAAGGTCACCTATTTAATGAGTATACGTGGCCTCCATTAATTGGATAACTGGTTGGACTGGATATAAGGAATTGTAGGTAAGCTTTATCGATATAAATAATAAATAATTATCAAATTATTGGTGAGGAGATCGGACGCAATTAACTTTTTAATAGTGTAAATTTAATAATAATCAATTAACAAGAGTACAAATTTAGAAATACTGTTAACCCTCCTAATCCATTGTTTAGCATATTTTACTATTTTTAAGGTTTATGTTTTTATTTAGGAATCATTTAGATAATAAAAATACTCCTTATTGCTTAACTTCTTTCATGAAAGTTGCTTTAAAGAATAAAAATTAAGAAAAAGAAGTAGTTTTGATTGTCATTTAGAGCAACTTTCATAGATGAAATTAAACAAAAAATAGTTTTGATTGCATAAATGATCATAAAACGAAGCCATATACCCTAAAAATAGTAAAATATACTAGGTGGTTAACATACGTTAATGAGAGTTAACGACGTTACTAAATTTACACAATTATTAATTGATTATTACTAAATTTATACCATTAAAAAGTTAATTGTGTTGAGTGCTCCTGACTAATAACTTAATTGGTAAATTTGCAACTTTACCCTAAATAATATTTTAACGTCATCGTACCATGGAGCTAGATTACAACATCATTCTTAGGGCATGTTTGGCAACCAGGTTTGAGACTTAGGTTTCACAGATTCTGATGTAAAAATTAGGTTTTGAAAAGTGATTTATGTTTGGGATGTTATAGTTTTTACGGATTCCGAAGTAAAAAAGTGGGTAGGATAGAGGAAAGTAAAAAAGAGAAAGAAAGAAAAAGTAGGAAAGAGAAAAGAGAAAGTAGAAAAGAGAAAATCTAGATTTCAAATTGAGGTTTTGTAACCTAGGTTTTAAAACCTAAATGCCAAACAAAATGCCAAATGACTTGCCAACATGGATGGAATTAGCACAATAGGATAGTGCTTTAAAATATAACAAATCAACGTTAAAATTCACACTGAAAAAATACTTATATTTAATATTTGGCGATATCTCGAATAAAATTATCTTTAATAAAAAGATACATGTAATTTAAAAAAAATATCTAAATGACTTCTTTAATTAAATAATTGCTATTGTTGTGAAGGCAAAATCTGATTAGTTTGTTTTTATTCGTATTCTTAATTATCTTTTATTTGTTAGAGGCTAAAAGAACACTGCAGTCCAGTAATTTTTGTGTCAATATAAAATTCTGATGGGCTATTTAACCGTTTTTTAACACACATATGTCGTCAAAACCCAAAATTAAACAGTACACAGTACAGTGTACACGGGTGAGCAAAACCGGCGTCGACCCAGTCTCTAGCCTCCACGCTCTCCTCACTCCTCACTCCTCAGGGCAGTTCTCACCCTCGAGCTGTCGACCCAAGCAGTATCTACTCTCTCAGACTTTCAGGTCTTCATCATCCCTATCTATTATGCTTCTTCTTTTGTCCGTGCTTCATACATGTTTTGTATGGTTTCAAAGTATGATATTGCATCTAAAGTAGGAAGGATCGAAAATCCTTTACATGACTGCTTTCTGCATTTAAAGAGGAAACATGAATGATCTGTAATCCGTTTTCCATGTGATTTTATGAATTAAAATCAAGCTTGTGGACTTGTGGTCATGAGTTCCATCTCCCTCTTGTTCCGGCGGTGAATTTGTTATAAAAAATGTTTTCTTGATAGTGTGATATCTATAAACAATTATTAGTTCTTTAGCAACTTTGGATGTGGGATATTTGACTTCCCTGACTGCCGATTTAAATTTAAATTGCCCAGAGTATATATGGCTGTGCTGGCGGTTCTGTGGTGTAAGATTAATATCTTTTTCATAAATGGGACCATCTTGATAGTTTGGAATTGGTTCTCTCCTCTGATCATATCTATATGCAATTACACCTTTAGTGAGGAGCATGTAAAAGAGTTGACATATAATTGTGATATAATTGGCAGAATTGAGTGCAAACACCATAAAACATTACATGTTTGATCCCTATCTATCTCCTTTAGTTCAGGGTTTCTCCCAGCACAAAGCAGACAACTGCGGACGGAGAAAGTGGATTTTGCCTGAAATGGTATTAAAACCTTAAAGGTAATTTTTTTTAAATAAAATTTTCCGCTGGTTATTTTGTATCTGATCATTTTGTGCTATCCCGGTGTCTTTAATTACATTTGTGTGTAGAGAAATGCAAAAAATGTTCACTTTAGTTGCTTGCCGACTGATCCATCTCCAACGTCTCTCTGGGCAAAGGAAGAATGGATTCATGCATCGTCATCTACAAATCGGACCAACCCCTATTTACAAGCCTGCTTTCATGTGGGTGGCTATCAGACAGAAATCCGGTGGTGGTAGAAGACCCAAAAAGAAGATCTACCACAGAGTATCTGAACTTGACAGGGTCATGGAATTACATAAGAAGCCATCCCTGATTCTACAGTTGAAGTCCATTATCCAATCCCAAAAAAAGAAATTCATCCTTCTACGTGACCTTGAAAAGCATGTAGGCTTTGTGAAGAAATGGAATTTTATGGCCATTATAGAGAGATACCCCTCAATTTTCCGTGCTGGTGGTGGTAACAGAGAACCTCCTTTTGTTTGTCTCACTGAAAAGGCCAGAAAGATTGCCACTGGAGAAGCCGAGGCCAGGGCTTTAATGGAACCAATTTTGGTGAACAACCTGAGGAAGTTGTTAATGTTATCCGTTGAGTGCTGTGTTCCACTTGAAACTATTGAATTTATTGGATCAGAATTGGGTTTGCCGCATGATTTCAAGATCTCCTTGATTCCCAAGTACCCTCATTTCTTTTCTGTGAGAGAAGTCAATGGGAGAGCTTGTCTTGTGTTGGAAAATTGGGATTCTTCATTAGCTGTCACTTCCAGGGAGACTAGGTTAGCTCAAGAAGGAATTTTGAAGCCTGTTGGATATCAAAAGAAGGTAAAGATATTAAAAGATGGAAACTATCAAGGTCCATATGCATTTAGAGTGAATTTTCCGGCTGGTTTTAGACCAAACGTTGGTTATCTTGAGCAACTTGAGAAGTGGCAGAAAATGGATTTTCCTTCTCCCTATTTGAATGCAAGAAGATTTGATGTTGCTGATCCTAAAGCTCGCAAACGAGTTGTGGCTGTTTTCCACGAACTTCTGAGTCTGACCATGGAGAAGAGGATGACATATACACAGTTGGATGCATTTCATTCAGAGTATTTATTACCATCTAAGTTATTGCTTTGCTTGATAAAGCATCAGGGTATCTTTTACCTCACTAATAAAGGTGTAAGAAGTACAGTTTTTCTCAAAGAAGCTTACCATGGTTCTGGCTTGATAGATAAGTGTCCTTTGTTGCAATTTAATGATAAATTTGTGGCACTTAGTGGTAGAGGTAATATTGATCTTTGTAACACCAAGAATTCTTTGCATACTTCTGTTTAGTTTGACCAGTTTACAAAAGGATCAGGAAATTCAGCCTGTAATTGTATACAGTACTCGGGCTTATCTTTCATCAATAGGGAATAGAAAAACTGCGATAACTCATTTGCCTGATAATTTCAGATCCACGAAGCCATTGGAAGTATTGGTTAGAACAGTTAAAAAAGGGAAAAGAAAAGAATCTCTTGGTCAGAAAAAAATCTGTCAATCTTTCTAAAATCAGGCAATTCCGATTGTTATCACTTGGCAAGCTTCATGAACAGTGTGATTCACAAAAACGTTTTCACGTCAGTTTCTGACCCTTACAATAGTCCAGATGCATTTAATTGACAATATGCACAGCAAAGTCAATCCATGTGCTTCTAGATGATTCATCATTTTTTTTTTGAAGACTTTATTTAGTTTGTAAAACATTGGCGTTGAAGTGTCTACAAGACATGGGGTGACAATGTTCAAGATAAAAATGATGTTTTGAATGCTCTGGCAAGTTTATTAACCGGACTTCTCTGTTTGGGAAGTTATTTTGGCACTGGATGTAGACACAGCCCATTTCAGGCCCTGTTCTAGCATTTCTCAAGATTATGTGCACGGCATCCTTCTCTTGTGGAAAAGAGAAAACAGCATATTGGTATTATTATCATAGGGATGGTTAAATTATTATTTAATGCTGCAATATGAGTTCTTCAATGTTCTTTTGTAACCATGCAGCTGAGATCCTTTGATGGGTGGTGCAGAAACATTATTTATGGAGGGTTGTTTTGCATGTCACTTGTATAGATAGCATGTGCATAGTTGGTTGGCGAAGAAATTAATGGTACTTACGTTGGATCTTTAAAAAAAAAATAAATAAATTGCATGTGGCGATTAAGACCAATAAACAGAGAATATAGCGTCACAGTAAACCTGCTAATTTGTTGACGGCGAGAATCTATGCCTAAGCCTCGATTTTCTTATGTAGAAAGACCATTTGAGTTATACTTCTAAAGAACTATACTTCTGAAGATTTCCTTGGTCCATAAAAGATGTCATATTGTACTGTTCAAATAATTTAGCTCATTCCATGTTTACAAGTTTAGTGAGACAAGCTTCTTGTTGTTGTAGTTATTGTTATTACTTATTCCTTGTTATGGCTAACGGAAATGCTCAATGATACAAATCTTTGTGAGTACACTGATGCCGCTGCAAGATGTATATAATGCTGTCGTTTGCAAGATATGGTCAACACTCTGGGCAGAAGAAATATATGTAGAAATACGACTATTTCTCTTTCTGAAGTAATTCACCCCTCTGCAGAAATAGATGTAGGTGCATTTTTTGGCGCTAGTGATTGAAGGCTAGTATCCTCAAATCTAGCCGGAATATTATAAAAAACATCTAGTGTACATGTGCTCAACTCTTGCCAAAAGAACATGAACTAGGAATTCCATCCTCTTAATATGTACAGGTCTGCTGGTCTGGCATTGTAAGCAGGAATCTACTCATTGAATGGTTTCGAAAACAGTTCCCTTAATCTTCCAGTTGCTTGTGATATGCGACTTTTCCATAGTTCATGTAAATTACTTAACCATACATATTGTTGCAGGGAATCCAATACCACAACAGGAATGAATAGTGAGTGCAAGGCATATTTTCATATAAAGCAGATGTGAGTTTGAGGCTTATTTATTAGTCACTCTGGCATATGATAACATTTTACAAAAGGAGACTAGTTTCTGATCAAGTTCAAACCATTACTTTTCTTGTTCAGGTTGCCTGAGGAATATGATCTTTTACAATATTGATAGATTGGATAGGCCGTTGCATCTATTAGTGGTTTTTGGTGGATTTGTGGGCATTTAAATTCTTCCACTTTGCATCCTGTTCTGATGATACTTATTAAGAATATAGGACTTCCATTTTTCATTTTGCTTGAAATTTTGGTACATATTATTCCAAGATCCGCAGCAACTATTGATCACCGATACAAATGAGTGTGTCTGTTGTTCACCTCGCTCTCAATATCGCATAATAGTGGATGCACCCATAATGATACCTTTCGGTTCAATGGGACAACCAAAGAATTTGCAAAATAAAAGGTAAGATCCTTAGCCAACAACTGCGGTAAGATTTTTGCCTAAACTGAAATCTTGCTGCTTTTGGATTTTTGTTTTTCCATGAAAAATAATTTTATTAAATTAATTCAAAAAGATTTTTTTTTTTGTTTATCCATTTGATTTTTCTGTTTAAAATGAAAGGAATCTCTGAGCAGTCTCAATATAGTTCTGATATGTCTGATTTGTTTAAAATATATTGTACCATCTTAAAGGCTCTCCAGCATCACCAAATTTGCCTACCTTCATCACTTTAAAGTGGATCTCATGTCAAATATCAATATCAAACAAAGCCCAGAAAGCAATATCTACTTGGGAGACTATACTTTGTCTATCGCTTGAGATCGACCATAACAAGTACACAAATTCTCATGACCACAAGTTATATATATATATATATATATATATATTTATATAATGGCCGGCCTTGATATCCCTTGATTGACGCAATGAAAAATTGATGTTCAAGTGTCAATCAAGGTCTAATTAACTTTATGTCATTGATGAAAACACTAAAACGCTCTTTATTCAAAAACTGTATAATTGTGCTTATCCCAAAGAGACGGATGTGAATAGAAATTATGTAGGACTTTTAGTGTGAGAAGGCACATGTTGAGCCAGATTCTTTTTTATATGACTATATCACTGAGTCAAATTCTAACATTGTTGGAGCCAATTAGGTTAATACTTCCAAAGTTCCAAATGCGTAAGTCCTGCATTCACATGGAGTTGAAACTTGGGGCCTTGTGTTTAAGTAATCAAAGTTCCCTTTACTAGGACCAACTCCTTATAGTAGCGATTGAAATGGAATTTGGCAACCGTAGAGGTGTGCCTTGCGAGGCTTGCAAGAATAATAGAATAGGATGAAAAGCAGAGGGAACCCATTCCACTAGCGCTACAGTGGCAAATACTTTTCAGTGATGAAGAAGACAATTATTGAAAGAGGTAGGGATGGTGGATGCGTTTGGCTTTAAAGTATAATAGTAGGGATGGTGGTCATCATAAAGGTCAGAGCCAGGGCATGAAAATCACAAAGATCTGCAACTAAAAGACACTTGTGTTGTGTGTGTATTTGGAGTGACGTGTGTTTTGTTGTGTGTGAAATGAGATGATGCCTTAAAATTGTCACACACTTTCCTGAATCACATGCATATCAGTGTTTCTCTCAGTTGGCACTATCAATCAAACCAATTGCCTCCATCTCACCACTTCTGCGGTGTCCCTTTGCTTCCCCTTATTCATATTCCAACCCACCCACACCACACCGACTTGCTCCCCTTTTCCCTCGTTCCTGTCTTCCAAGGCACCTTGTCTTTATTCCCATTCTCTTTCTCTCTCTCTCTCTGCTCAAGATTTAAGGACAACTTAATTAATTTATAGAACTTTGCATAATTTCATTTTTGTCCCTTAATACTGAATAAAATTTCATGGGACCTATTGGAAATTAAGTGGTCTTTTTATGAATAAACACACCCATCTTCTCAAAGGAGGCAATCTCGCTTGAGATACAATAACATACTAAATGTGAACATATCTTCCCATGATAATTTGATCTTGGTTGTTTATGTTGTGATGATAAAAGGATGTTTGTGTAATTGAAATAGCTGGATGCAAGTGAATCTTCAATTTTAGGGAGAAGATTAACTATGCAATTTCCTATTCTTCAAAAGAAAATATGGGAACATGCATTATGACATATAGCAAATTAATGGGGTGTGATAGGTATGAGTTGGATGGGGCATGATATCTGAGAAAACATGAACAATGAAAAATAATGGTGCACATGGAGGAGAAGAGAGTAGTGATATGGCCACAGTTAGGATGATGACAAAACAAGGAAGGGAGGTGGGCAAACTATAAGAGGTCTGTTATTGTTCCCACCAATACTATTATTCATTTATACACACCAACCCCAGTCACTCACATCTCGTTATTCAATACAAACACATGGCCCTCCCTTCATAATCAAATGGGTTTCCTACTCGATATAGCTTATTTATCTGCATTTGTCTTTGTGGACTATTCTACTCTCTCTCTAACCCCACACTCATAAACCCAATAAACTCATCATTCAATTCAATCTTGCTCTTCTTCCTTCCATTTATAATTCAATTGGGCCCCCTTTTGTTTTGTCACTTTTAAGAGCCTCCGTCATCTTCCATTTTTGGTTGCTTCATTATTGTTATTTTTATTACTTACATCTATCTATCAACTCCCACGTGGGCTCCTCCTCCATTATCTTCATATATTCATGGGTCACTCATTGTATGCTCTATGCAAAATTTTAACATCAAATCAATTGTATATGTTAAATATGAATCATTTCCAATTAGACATATAGGCCTTCTTAATTAAAGGGTAGAGTAAAAGACAGAGTTTTGCTAGAATTAAGTGAACTTGTTAAATAATAGTAGTTTGTGGAATCAATACAATATAGAGAACCGCAACAAAGAAATGAATGATGGATACTCACATGGTATTGCCATTTTAATAACATAATAATAATGGTCCTTAATTTAATTGATAACAGAAAGGCCTGAATTGAACCAACAAATGAACATGACAGAGATATGATATGATTACATTTGGATGTAATCTTTGTGATCCTTCCAATATTGATCCCTCCACAAGTCATGCCATTATATAATATACAGCAGCAGATCGAACACCGAGTAGACAGGCATGTACACACATATATGTATTGAAAGTGAAGCAGACACACAGCAATAGTTTCTCCGGAAAGAAAATAAAAACACATGATGTTCGATTTCAACTGAAGCAACAGTGAATCCAGAGATTATGATGCTTTATGTATATGTGAAGGGGCTATTCACTTTCTGTGATTGGAATTATTCGCAAGTAGGACCAAACAAGAAAGAAAAAGACAAAGTTGATAGACAGGGAAAGAGAGAGAGAGAGATGAATGAGGAATCACAGTCAGCCACAGTGTCATTCTCTCTCTCACACACACACAACGTTACGTTGGAGGGTTAATTCCAAACAAGAAAATAATATAGAAATTAATAGATGGATGGATGATGGGGTCCCAGTATCAATGTTGTGGGCCTCTTCGCCTTCCCTCTCAGTTCACACCATCAATTGTGGACACCATTATATGGTGTCGTCCTTGCTCCCATATATTCATGATAATACCAAACTCGTTCTTTCTTTTCTTCTTCTTCTTCTTTTGTTTTTTTAATATTCGTCGTCAAAGTGATAGCTGATATATGCTTGTAATAATGACTCTCGCTGTTACAATGCGCAACTTTCAAAAAGAGCAACAGTGCCAAAACATTTCCCTTTGGCACTAGCTATGCAAAGGGAAGAAAAAGAAAAAGTCTGCGATTATATATACACATCCTTCAAGAAAATTTATGTGCAAAATTTTAAATCAAATTCAAGTATATGCAATAATTTGTTTATCTCTAGGTTTTGAAAAGTAATAAGAAGTATATATTTAGAATTAGTCCGAGTAATATGAAGGGTTCGATTTTTGTGTAAGGTTGGCATATCCTTATATTTTGCTGAATCAATTCATTCAATTCCAAGAAAACTAGTCATTATTATTCTGAGTATACTTCTAGTCCAAGATTTGCTCTTAATAGAAAACATTCAACCCCAATATTAATTAATTGGTTTTCATAATATCCATCCATCCCCATAGAAATGTTATCCATCTATACTGTGAGTGCTCACGTTCGTTCTTAAATTCAACCAAATTAAGAGTGCTATATCGATGTTTGTAGTATACTAATATTAATTGTTAACTGCTTTGTTTGTGTGTGCGGGCGCGTGCGTAGAGATACAAGAGTGAGGTAATGCAGACAAGAAGGAAGTGTAGAGCACTTTAATTAAGGACAGAATCGGCCACTGATTTATTGATTTTAGAGCGAGATTGAGGGAGTTGCCTTGCAATCTCAATCTCCCAAAAGAAGCCAATCTCATTCATAATACCATGACTAGGCCTAACCCTATATTATCTATATATATGTGTACTATTATTCTTGTTTGGTAAAAAATATATGTACTATCCTTGGCTCTTCTTTGTAGCACATGAATATTAATTAGCGACACAATATGATGATAATGATGTTTACTCCTCATCTCACACCCACCAATCTGTCTAAAGTCTAAAGGCTAGTGACTGTTGTGTTGTTTTACTTTTGTTAACTCTAAGGGTGGCCTGGTGGTGGTGGTGGTGCCTCATTAATATAAATAATAGCGACCTTATCTTTAGCCATACTCCTAGCTACCTCCCTCCCTCCATAATCATCCTTGTAATTAAAGTAGAGCCATGGAGGATGAAAGGTGGTCATTGAAATTCCCACAACACAAAGTAAATCATTATATGCATGAATGAATGCACATGCGCCCACACGCGCGCACACATATATATGGTGGCAGATATATGATTTTCATAGGTGCTTTCTTTTTTAAACTTTCTGGGAGGTCGAGGATTAACTCTTGACCCACCACACACACACACACACACACACACACACACACACACACACACAAATAGCTTAGCATTTTTCTTTAAATTAGACAAAGCGTATATGAGGGTGCATGAAATGGCCATGATATATATATATATATATATATATATAGTGGTAAAGTGAAAGCAGCTGAATCATGCATATCAGAGGATGTGGGGAAGTTAAAACATGGATGATAACAACAAAGCCAATTAATCTCTATGTATATAAGTAATCAATGCTTGATGTAACATTCTTGTAGGAGTGGAGAACAAAAGATTACCTTTAATTAACTGATCGATACATAGAATAAATGCTATATGGAGTGAAACGGATATATGTTACCTTTTCATTAGTTGTTTGTGTTTAACGTCAGCTACTTACCTAATAATGATAGAATTCAATTGAAGGCATGCATACATGCATGGTTGCAGATCGATGAGGACAACAAAAAAAGAGGGCATAAAAAGAAGGGTAATTAAATTCAATTCATTTGCGAATGAAGTGCTTTTGAAGCATGGGTTGAATAATGGCTAGGGAAGGCTGAAACGAAATAATGCAAGCGATTTGACGACAACCACATGAATAAAACAATAGGAGTTGATAGGAGTTGAATCTGATGGAAGGAATTAATTCCTGGCAACATATAAAGTTAATGTTCAATTTTTTACTGAAAATGTGTTAATATTGAGTGCGTGGCTCAAATTTCCAAAATTACATTCGATAAAAAAATAAAGATGTCACAAACCCTTATGAATGGCGGGTGGGTTTTTAATTTAGAGTTGATGTGAATCACAAAGATTGAGATATTATGAGACGAAGGAGAGCAGGTCCACCTCATTACTGTATCTGGACACAATATATTATTCATCAAGGTGTTACCACATATGGCTTATTTATACTCCGTACAAGACATGGAAACAAGGTTTTAAGGAAACAGGAGGGAGCGACAGAATTATCAAAGGTAAACCACAAGGAAGATGAAAATAGTACTACTATATATATATATATATGAATTAGTATTACAATATGATGAGGGAATTGAACCGATTGAAGTAGAGGGCTTGTTTGGAATAACGTTTCTAAAAGTCAAACGCATGTTTAACAGTATTTTTTCGCAGAATGAGATATTCTCCTCCATATATCTACCTCGACTTGTGTAAAAGTACTTCTCTACTTCGTTCTCAAATGAGCCCAGAAGCAACATTAAATTGTATATTATCATCTCAAGAACTAACTAAAGGATGTGAAAGGTAAATATTTGTGAGTATTCGCATTTTTCTAATAGTAATATCCAAGAACAAGGCAGCGTCACCTCATCATGATTAAGAACATTAAGCTAGATGGCAAAAAAAAAGGACCATTAAGCATTTTATTGTGCAAGGGTATTAAACAAATATGAAACTAAAATATGAGGATCTGGCCATGGGTGGGTGGGGGCAGGTGCGTGTTGTGTACCTGACGACCATTAATTTTATTTAATTATATACTTCACTTGTTCGCATATATATGAACCCAACAATGCCTTGGTTCTCGGTAGACATGCATATATATATATATATATATCATCATACACAGGCACACAATAATTAAACAAGAAGCATTAGTCATGATGTAAAGTTAAAGATGATTTACCCACTTAAGTAGATCTCCAGTAGAAACGCATGTAAATACAGAGTCTGATTCACTCAGTCACGTAACTATGTAAAAAAAAAAAGAAAAATTTAGTCTGAGATGCCAAATAAAGAATTTATTTAAGGAATGGTTCCATGGATAAAAATATTTAATCAAAGCTCCTGTTAATAACATGAGGTGTTGTCAACACCAGAGCATGTTGTTGTCAATACAAGGACCCCATGTTGTTAACGAGACCTCAGAATAAATATTTTGATCAATAGGACCATTCCTTAACTAAATTTCTTATTTGGGATTTCAGAATAAATTTCTAAAAAAAACATACTTACATAATACAATTAACCTTATATTTCTCCAAATTTTAAAGAAGTAAATATTCTTAATTAATGTTATATTATCGATAACTAATGAGACAAGTTTCAAGAGTCCATCTAAAACACCCTTTACCACACTTGCCTTTTCGTGTTCTTTTCAGTTCTCACGCAATTTAAGCAAAGGCAAATATTGCCTACCTTTGACAAATCCCAGTTATCTATATAAAATAGACTAATCAATATATATATATATATATATGTGATATACAATGTGATGATGGAATAGCATTCTCTATTATTGTTTTCATGTGTTGTGAAATGACGTTGGGATTGTATTGATCAATCAACCCCCACTATCGTCATTATTCCTGTTACTATTCGTTGATTAGAGGCGCAGATAATTAAATGTTACGTTCCTATACAATATAACATCTTATTATTATTTATTATTTAGGTCACAGAGAGAGAGAGAGGTACGTTTAGTTTTATGACAATTTTCAAGTTTTTTTTTTTGTATGCACCGGGACGGGTTTGGTGACTAATCCTTTCGGGTATTGCAAAGGCCCAGAACGGGGGCGACCCTTCCAGACACACTTGCTCCATTCCCATCCTCCGACGGGATCGAACTCGGGAGAGATGGTTAAGGGGCACAAACCCTCATCCATATGTGCCGGTGTGCGCTGGTCAATTTTCAAATTGATGAGAGGTCATTGTTGCCCCTTCTGGGGTCAAAATCCCAATCCAAACCTATCCACAACGTAACCCCCTCTAATCTCTCCCTTTCATCATTACACATTTTAATTATCATATGTCATCTTCCCTGAGAATCAAGTATTTCTTATAACAGTTATAGTGCAATTACATGCATCACCGCTTACTTATAATGCAAATCCAATCTAAAGTAATTAAACGTAATCCCGATTATAACCAATCAAATAATCTCAACAACATATATAACTTTGATTATGTAATTCGGATAAAAACTTCTTTAAAGATAAAATCTTGTTAATTTCCTTATATATATATATATCCAAATGGTAACTAGCTTGCTGCCTACACAGGCTTGTTTTGCAGCCTCAGCCTCTGATAATATAAAATGAATTGTGCCAAACAACTTTAAATTGTGTGTCCACTTACGGGTATTCCATTTGTGAGCAATTATACAAATTAAAAGGCATGGCATATATTTGACATTTTGTTGACAGAGACCTCCCGATTCCAAAATTCATTCTCTTGAGTTGAAATTTCCTCAAATGAAATTTAATTAGGACCACCGCCTTATATATACCAAAAGCCGACTGCGACATGTAACGACACAATTAATACGATCCCAATCGCCTATATATCTCAATTCCACACGGCATTTTGATTGACACACTCTTCCCACAAATTCATCAAAACATATGCATATATATACACACATGCATGCATGTATTGGAGGGCGTACATCATCAAATTAAATAATGCACAATATAATATAAGAATCAATTCTATATTGCAATCCTTACCAGAAAAATGCTATTTAGCGATGGATTTTCCGTCACTAAATGGCTATTTTTTTTAATTAAAATGAGGGTCGTTAATATTTTTCATCGTTAAATAACATTTTTTTTAGTAAACTTAAGCTTAAGGCATGGTTCGTGATGTGATGAGGCTGGTGATCCAATTGAATTGAATGCTTCCACCGTCTAAAATATTCAAGTCAAAAATCACCAGGCAACATTCATTGTGTCATCCATCCCCATAAATTAATTTATTTCTCCACCACGTTCCTCATTGGATCTCTACCAACCCAGTTGTGTACATAATTTTTTTTCCATAAAATTATGTACAGTCAATCACTAATATAGAAAAAAATGTCTTATAGATGTGCACTGCATTCAATCGCATCATGCTTTGCTTAAGTGTATAATAATTGTGTTGTTGTGAATGATTTTGTTTGTCTCCAAATTTGGATCTTGTATCGTTCAAACTTCAAAGAGTGGCTAAGTACGTTGAATTGAGAAGAGAATTAGATGAGGAGGGAAAAACATGCAACAACAAAGTAGATCTTGTATCGTTCATTTCATGTTCAACCAAACCAGACTTGCTCATTGATCATCCTGCTCTTTCTATTCTAACAAAACGTTATATGTACCTAAAGCTTTTCGCATGACCAATGGTGGCTTGACGCTTCCAGAGCAAAGTGCCCGATTCGTTGAACGCAAGAATGTGCCGTGCCGTGCCGGCTGGTAGGGTATATGTACGTACGGCGTCAAAAACAAAACAAAAAAGATGCAGAACCAAGAAAAGCAACGGGCAATGATGTATGAATCAAAGAAACTTTTTTTTTTTTCACTGTGAAAATTGTTTGCTGTCGGCAATATTTCCAAAATTCAGGACATGTTAACGTGGACGCTGCCGGCTATGAAGGATTTACAGATAGGACAAGTGTTGAGAGATGACCCACAAACAGTACAGAGGCACAGGTGCCTGCACGGCAGCATCAGCACGCACGATTCCTCTTTCCCGCACTTCCTGCACAATCTGCCTCTCGTCAATCTTCCTCCAATCCCCTCCTTTGTTTTCCCGCCTTCCTCCTCCTCATCCTGCCAGCCCCCTGCTACTAACCTGCGCCACCCTTCCATGTCCTTCCCCTCGCTGCCTGCGTCGTCGTCTAGGAGATCCTCGACGCCAACGCATGTGCTTCCACAGCAGGACTGTGCGTCGTCCGTTAGGTCCGCTCCGGCGGGGAGGACGGTGGCGCCGTTGTCGTCGAATCGACGCTCGTCGTTGAACTGAGCCAGCACTTGCTCGAGATTTGAGCGGAGGGCATTGGCCGTGGCCTCGTTGGTCTGCGCCAAATCCCGCCATATTTGATTCTCCACGCACAGCGACTTCACCTTCTCCTCCAGAGCCCAGTTCAATTTCCCGATCTTGGCTATCTCCTCCTCCTTAGCACTGAGCCTCTTCCTCATCCCCACCTCAACTGCCTCCAAGATCCTCCTGGCCTGCCTCTTTCGCTTCTCCTCTAAGTCTACCCTCACGTTTTCCATCTGTATCAGAAACGGAAGGAAACAAGGATCAGGCACTCGGGACTGGATTAATTGGGAAAACCAAATGAGACGGAAAAGAACGGAAAGGAGGACTATGCAGACACGCAGGCACAGGATTGAAGTGATAAGTCGTACGCGGTTAATTAAAGACTCACATGATGGGCAGTGAGGCGGTCGAAGTCGAGCTGTTGGCGGAGGAGCTGGAGCGAAATGTCCCGGCCGAGGAAGGAAAAAGCGGCACAGGTGGTGCTATCATTGCCGGCAGTGGTGGAACCGTAGGAAAGGAGGGGGGCGGCGTAAGTGATGGAGTCTCTGGAACGCTTTCTGGAGACGGGAGTGTCGGATTGGATGAGAGTATTGTGGGTAAGAGAATGGAGGATGGAGGGATTGTAATAAGGCGGGGGGAGGAGAGTGGCGTCGGTGTTAAAAGCGTTGACGTGGGCGTTGTAGAGATTCATAGCTGGACCAGCAATGTGTCTGCAGACGAAACAAATGGGGTGGCGGTAAGATGGGTGTGGAACGAAACGGAAGAGAAAAGAGGGGAGAAGGGAATGGATGAAGGAAGGTAACGTACCGGTCGGGCAAGAAGCGTGAGGAGGATTGATGGAGACGGTGAGCTTCAACGGCCATGAGAGGTGGTGAGAGGAAATGTGAATGCTATAGTTGGGTTGGATATGTATGGAGGGTGAATGGGGAGTGAGCGTTTTATTTATAGTGAGGGAGTGGTGGTGGGCGGTGTGAGTGAGGTGGGGATTGTGAAGATTTGGCCTTTTCCCTTTTCTATGCACGCACCTTCCATTAATTGTTAGTTAATTAAGGGAAGAGATAAAAGGTGGTATTGGTTGGGTGAGCCAGAGTTTGGGTGGGTTTGGGAATTACGAGAAGAAATGAGTTTACAAATTCTGAAAATAATTTACGGTTTTGGAGATGGTTTTTATAGATTTCGATATGATTTTATCTTATTTTGCATGCACAGTTAAGAAGAAGTTCTTCCCAAAAAAGCATTTTATATGTGTTTAGAAATTCATTGGGAGTAGGGGCGAAACTACATAAATTTGAGTGAGTTCATTCACACCTCCTGTTTTTCAAAAAATTAGGTATATATTACTACCATGTGATATATTACTAATTTTGAACCTATTACATTTTTGCTTAAATTCTTCTCAAAACATATTAAGAATAAAACTCACTTATCTTGAATCTCCTGAGTCAGAGTCCTCGGTCCACTACTGATTTATAAGAGTGATTTTATTAATTTTGAGATAAGCATGTGAAGCATAAATCAAGTAAATACTTTGTCTTTCCTCTCCCCACCCAGCCCTGCTTCTCCGAAATATGTATATATCCCCATCTTCATCATTCTATTATATAATCATTCTTCCTCCTCATGAATGCAATTGACTAAAAGTTGTGCGTATTACCATCCATCCACTCATCCACAACTCCATTTCAATTGAGCCCTTTCTTGCAAAAGGACATACAGATGAACCTGACACCGTCCGTCCGGGAAGAACGTGAAGAGCTGCGGAGACACGTGCCCTCATCCCACCCATTAAAACGTCTTGTCACACACGCATTCAAATGATGCATGCATTCTCCAGGATTCATCGCAGTCATATCATCACGATCTCTTAACTAGATTGCTTAAATTAATTTAAAAGAAAATATTCTCCGTAATCTTTTCTGTTTGTGTTTTAAAATTATACGTCACGGTTCAAATTTGGGTTCAGACTCCATGAATGAATCTCTACGCCCACAGCTTAGAAGCGACAAAATTGACTGAAGCGATCCCATGCTAGCAACTTTTTATCCGTTACACTCTCTCTGTATACACACACACACACTCCGCGGCCGAATTCCGATCATGAATCGATCAGTTAATTATATGTGTGTGTGTGTGTGTGTGTGTGTGTGTGTGTGTGTGTGTTAGAATAAGTGATCGAGCGGTCTGCTCCAAAGACTAAGGTTCGTACTTTATATGGAGATTCAACAAAATCGATACAAACCATCCAACACACAGGTTGATCCAGTCTAGCTTGACATATGTTGCATGTTTGGAAAAACTTGTTCCCAACAGTGTACATAAGCCAATACAAAACGTATCTCGAAATCTATAACAAAGCATCTTGATACCCGTAAAATTATCTTGAAATCCATAAACTCCTTTCTTCCAACGGATTCCCAAACACACGCATTACAAGTTCAAATCCTGATATACTAACAATGTGAAGAATTGTTGGATGGGCAGTCTGAGCATATCTTTCTTAGCGCTGCTTTAACTTAAAGGTATAACTGGATTTTAGCACTAGTAAATCCGGATCTCAACTCACATGATCTTTTTTTATAAAAGAAACTTGATGGTAGTTGGTTATTTGTCATTAGTATTACTGATGAAACCAAAGCCGGTGGGTTTGCATTTTAATGTGCCAAACTAAGGATTCTCCAATTTGGTTCTTTCTATTCAAATTAATAATGAACTTGATGGATGATTTATAATATATTGATGGGCGTTTATTAATATTAGCTAGGATCAATGCCATCATTTTCCTAATAGCTCTCGATGTTCCCAGTTCCTCGGGACGTGACATTGATTTGGCATTTTTCGACATTCCACATTAATTTTGGCATCAACGTTATTGGATTTGGTGTTCCGTTAATAAACCGCTGAGAATATCAATTTGCTCACGTAGTCATCGTTACGAAGTTAATTACGTACGTTCGGTTCTTGTTCACAAAACAAAAAAAAAAAAACGCAAATATTTTAAATATGTCCGTAATTTTTTATCGATATTGTGATGTGACCATTGGTGCAAATGGAGAGGGCAATGCATCTTTCTTTCTTTGTTTTTTTTTTTTTGATGTTCTGCTACACTGCGCATAATGGCCTGTTCAAATAACTTAGCATTGAATTAAAGTATGTCGGAGATCCAATTTGATTAGCAAGTTCAAAGTACTATCTAGAATTGTGATAGCTAGAGAGAGAAGAGAATTGACAAAAGCTTATCGTGAAGCTTCTTTGGTTTAAAGCGAGAGTTAAACTTCTTATATTTATATACATATATCTATAATTTGAATTGAAGTACATGACATGCAAGTAGCTAGCTAGATTGATTCCGTGACCCTCAACTCTCCCATTTTCCTTTCAGTTTCAGTGCTCCAACTCCATTATTGCCCCATATAAAATCTGTCCATATTACCATATTGACATGCTTTTACTCACCACCAACGAAATGAATAGACAAAGCGGACATATGTTGAACAAACAAAGGATGGTTGCGAAAAGCAAAGTCATAAAAATACTAAGGGGGTGTTTGGCTCATTTTTTTTCTGCCTTTTTTTTTACGTTGCATGCAAGTCGAGATAAACTCCTTTCACATACTTACCTCGACTTGTATCAAAAGCATTTTTTTAATGGATTCCCAAACGGGCACTAACTACATTTTGATATGTGCTTTTACTTCATTACATAAATATTTAGTATTGTAGATATGTGTATGTGTTTTGGGAGGATCATGTGTGCTAGTGCTTGCCTCCTTTTGAGGGCAATCGTTTGCATCTTGACTTGTGGGAAATACTTTTCTCTTTATTGCTTTTATATAGTACGCATCCCCCCTTTCTCTCAATTCAACTTAAAGTTTTTATTTTTTGCATTTTTAATATTCTACATCTACTACATGTGATCTCCACCCCTCTATGACTTCACATTATTGAGAATCTCTCCCTTCCTTCCTTTCTTTCTTTCTTTCTTCCTTTTTTGCCAGACTCTCCCTTTCTTTCTTTCTTTTCTCTTTTTGGGAATCTCATTCATCTATCCTCCAGACCTCCACAATTCGAGCATGTAATATATAAATAAAACCAAACGTTGAATATGTCAATCCCCTCTTTCTATGTGTCAGCTGTGTGAGTGAGAGAGAAAAAAGAGGTGGGTGATAATTAATGAATGAGGTTCTTGCTCGTGAAACCGAAACAAACAGTTCCTTAGACCCCCCGCTCTCTCTCTCAGCTTGCTTGTCAGAGTTTGGTTTTAGGATAACTTCCAATGTATACATTGATTGTGGTTTGGTACGATAAGTTTCTTCAATATTATCTATTTATCACATCATTTGATGCCTTTATATGGTTGATGCAATATTTAGTCATTTAATCTTAACGCCAACCACATAAAGATAGATCAACTCTCTATATATAAATAACATACATGATCACACTTAATATATAAGTTGAAGTTGCGCCATCACTATATCTCGTGTTGGAAACATACTTTACTTGTGGTGATCAGATACTTGGAAAAGAGGGTAACTATATATATTGGTTTGAGCAAAAGCATTTGACCGTTAGGTTATTATTGCATTCATTCACTCATTGATAAGAAGGGTGGAATAAGTGGACCCAATTTTGTTCTAAAAAAATAAAGGAAAGAGTATCGTTTGATTCTTTCGGCCATACCTTTTTTACTGATACATGCAACTTCACTATCAGAATTCAATTCCCCAGTGAAAGGTGAATATGGAAGAGACTTTGGGAAATGAAGTGGTCAATGGGATAGTTACTAAAATACTTTCTACACACTGAACGATGCATTTCCCAATACATGCTCTATCTTCTGCTGTGGGGCTTCATAATTCCATGTGCATAATATTTATATATTCCATTTCCCCACAATGGAAGAGCAGGTCATTTCGCATTCATTGGTTTCTTATCTCACACTAGCTAGCTATAGGCATTGAATAAATAAAAGAGATGCTCATTGTAGATCCAGAAAATCCAAATTTGCTGGTTTGGATCACAAGTTTGTACTTTCAACTTTTGGACTTGTCTGAGTGAAATATACATATACTGTGTATATATATATATATGTTTGTGCGCGCGCATGTCTGCTAATATGCTTTTGGGATTCCCTCGTTGGAACACCCACCACCTGTTAATGACACTGCTAAGCCTTTTCTGTATCAGACAAATACACACACAGACACTCACACACATGTTTAGGTGGGTGGCTGACAAGTGACAACTATATGTAAGAATGAGCATGATGAGTGAGATGGAAATCAAGATTAAAAACTAAAAAGTTTTTGAACTTACAAGTAGGGGACGGTTTTGAACCTAACATTTATTATTTTGGGTTCTCACTATGTTAATTGTTCGTTGGTCATAGTATATTGAGTAGGATAGAGTAACGGGCGGGATGGACTCACTCGATAGTCAGCCCGTAGCCGCCCGTTTATTGGTACATGGGTTCGGGCTCATCCCGAACCCATAAGAAGCCCATTTAAACTTGTATTAAATGGGATGGTTAAAACCCGCCGGGTTCGAACGGGTTAAACGGGCTACCCGTTTATTTTTTTTTTTTGAAGAAAGTTAGTGATTGTGAGGGTGTAGACAAGATGATCACAAGTCACAGCTCGAGCTGAAAATCACACAAGAGCTTGTGTTGCTAAAATGGAATTCTTGTTTTGTTTTGGAGACAAAGCACCATTTTCAGAAGAATAGAGAAATAGAGATGAGCAGGGGGAGAGAACAGAATGAAAAAAATTGAAAGCTCCCGCATCTTTAGTCAATCAATGATCAACAACAGACAAACAAATCCCAACAATCGTGAAGAAACCAGGGGGAACAATATCCACTATGATCAAACAAGATTCCATTTTTTTTTGTTAAAAAAAATATTCATACAGAGTGGAGATCAAGATTCGGTGTTCCACTGACGGGATCACGAGCGAATGAGTGCTTGTGAAAGGAAGGAAGGATGCTTGCGATGGAGAATTGCACGAAGCTACCATGTGTAACATCCGCATTTCTATAACTTGAATTAAAGGCTAGACCAGTAAATTATGTGATAATCTAAGCCTCATAAATAAGGAAAAATATAGAGGAAACTGCCTAAAGGAAAGAAAAATCATAATTGACCAAGTCCCTAGTCTTGGGAAGTCTAAGTGGAAATGACTAAGGGTAAAATGGTCATTTGGCTTTCATGATAAGGGCAAAATGGTCATTTCAACTAAAAGATCTAGGGCTAAAAATGTCATCAAATAATAAGGACATTTTGGTAATTTGGTTAAAAGTCAACCCAAAAGTCAAAGTTGACCAAAAATGTCAAAAGTCAACCAAAGGTAAAGTTGGAACTAAAAAAGAGCAGGAAAAGTGACGGCATTTTGGAAATTATGGTAAAAGTAGAAAAGGTAATGGCATTTTTGTAAATAAGTGGTAAATAAAGGATTTCGGAGTTAAGGATGACTGAGAAATAATTATTTGAGGTAGCAGAAGTCCTTAAATGTAGGAGACCTGAACTAAGAAAAGTTTAGTTGGGTTATAAAGTAATTAATAAAATTATTACCCGGTACCCGGTGCGGGCGGTTTCGCTGAACGGAGAACAACAGTGCCTAAAAAGCTCGAAAAAGTATTTTCTTAGAAAATTAATTACGGAAAATCCGGGACGAATTTTGAGGAACGGAAAAGAACTTGAGAATCAGGGGAAAATATAGAATTTTTCCATGTTCTTTAGTCAAATTGGCCGCCGGAAGCCTGTTTTACGGTGTTGCATGCAAATCGAGGAATCTTGATGAGTTACGAGGGAAACCTGACGATGCTATGGACTAGAACATGATGCCACCTAGGTAAGGAGGCCTAGGGAATGGCGCCACACGAAAGATAAAGTCTCCATAAAAGTAAAAAGGTAGGTACTCGCGTAAAGGGTACTTTACGGAAATGCGTGCCACCGGCTCATTTAACTGGACCGGGCAAGGGCTTAGCCAGCAAAAATTGACGCATAGGGGTCTGAAAAGTGGCTTTTTCAGCTAGGAGGAGACAAGGTGATGTGGCTAAATGTGGAACAAGTATTTTCCAACTTGGGCTCCAAGAATCAATTATATCCACACAAGTTGCAAGAGGCATTTCACTTAAGCAATTTTTCCTCTCTTTCCTCTCATAATTCACGCCACCCTCTCTCTCTCCCCATCAGATTTTTCTCCTCCTTAGAAATCACTCCCTCCTCAAGCAAGAAAGAAGAGCTTCAAGCTTCCATAACTCTAAGTAAAGGTTTCTAACAACCAAATCTTCCTCTTTTCTTGAGTCTTGTAACTTCCACTACCTTTCTCTTGAGTTGTTCCTTGAATGAGCCTCTCTTTTAGAAGAGGAAGGTTAGGATTTCAAGAGTTGAAAATGGAAACGAGAAGGTTTTTAAAGTGGTAAAGTGTTACAAGTTACTCTTTGAATAGTATGAACTTTGTTATTGGTTGGTTTGAGTTGTTTTAAAATTTTGGAAACTCAAGTTTGTGGGGAGGTGCTGCCCAAATTTCTTTTGGTCGAAGGGAAGGTGTTTTTGAGTAAATCAAAGTTAAGAAAAAGGGTTTTTGGAAGCAAGGAAACAAATGGTTTTATGAGCAAAGTTGAAAAACCCTTCCTTTCCTTATTTTTGCTATTTTCGTCCAAGTTAAAGAAAAAATACAAAGGATGTGTTTTTGAGCATTTTGATGGTTCCATTAGCTTCAAAATGATGTTTTGTGTAAGGTAAAGCTAATAGATGGATTTTAGAAGCTTAAAGGGCTATAAAAATCAATTCTTGAACTTATAGGACACTTAGAAAATCAAAAAGGGGTTTTTTGTGTTTTGCAAGTTTTGTTGCATTTTGATGATGGCATATTTATGTGGATGTTATGCCATGATTTTTAGGGGTTTAAGAGTTCCCAAGAGCATCTTGAAAAAGAACCAAGAACACTTTGCAAATTGGATTAAAGGAAAGCTAGGATCTTGAGGTAGCAAAACTACTAATCTCTTTCTATGTTTAAGAAAATGATTTGTGAATGTTACATGAACTTTTATGATGAGTAAAGTGCATGATTTGTGTATGAAATGTGACTTTTGTGCTATGGTCATATGCATATTCAAGTGAAGTTTATGTGTCACATGTTTAGATGTTCATAAACATGCCATAAAGTTATGTATGCACATTCACAATGTTTTGATTATATGGTTTTGCTATTGAAATTCCCAAATCTCATCCCCCACCCACTAACCATGTAGGTGCAAGCTCAAGTAAGGGTAAGGAAAATGTTAATGATGCTTGAAGATGATGTTTGCTTGCATGTTTTCTTGTAAATGGTTAAGATGCATACTTTCTTGAAGTTGTTGTCATATTTGTAACCTAAACCTCTACAAAAGTATCATGTGAATGGGTGATGAAGTATGCATGATGATGAGCTAAAAGTAACCAAGAATGGTAAGGGAATAGTCATGCATGTTTAAGAAGTGTTAAGGAACCAAAAAGAGGTTTTGGTGAATTTTTAAGAAAATTGGTTTTCAAAGCTAAAGGGATTCCAAAGGCCCTGAAAAATGAATATGTTTCAAGTAACAGTTAAAAATATCAAACGAGCTCCAAATGGGTTGAAACTTTCTAGTTAGAAACTACACATCCTAAGCTTTAAAATGATATAAAGTTTGCGAAATTTGGATGTGTATTTTGAGAGTTATGATTTTCCAAAAATTGAGGTAAAATCTGGAAGACTGGAGTGAACCATTTCTGACAGTATGTGGTTTTTGAATAAATTCTATCAAATGGGCAAGAATTGGAACCCATGAGTATTTTTCCCCTATAGTTCATTTAACTAGCAAAATTTAAAAATTGGAATCACAGTTTCAATTTTTTTAGAATTAGTTATGAATTTTCAAAGTTAGCCTATAAAACTGAAAAATGGCACTGTGAATAATACCAGCTTCTTTTCCATTTTAAAAATTCTAGTTCACCATTTTGGACAAATTTTTTACATCTAAGACCCAAGAGTGATTCATAAGTGATCTATAATAAAAAATAGGGGGAAAATAGGAGGTGTCACACCATCCGAGCTGTGAATCTAGCAATCTGCAACGAGTGCAAGCAACAAAGTTCTGACTCAACTTCTAAGGAAAGGGTTAACTTGGTTAGGGTTTCCATCTCGGCGCCGATGATGGTTCTTGAAGTGGTCGCCCGAGAAGTTCTTGGTGGCTCGACGAGTGCAAAAATCCATGGAATGCGTAGTTTCTTGGAGTTGACGATGAGGCCATTGGTGAGACGCACTTTGTAGACGAAGTCGAAACTTCTGTCGCCGATGATATGGTCGGCAAAGAATTTATTGGTGGCTGGGTGATCTAATCCTGAACTCAGGGATCGAATGGCAATAGGAGAGGAGCAGGAGTCGTCGACTTGAAGGGAAGCTGGGACTCTGAGAGTTAGAGTTTTTATTATTTGGGTGTTTTTTTAATATGTTACAAGTTATATGTAATAATGTAATAAATATAAAAATGTGTAAAAAGGTATATGTAAGAATGGGGGCAGAAGGAATTGAACACGTGCCTATTGTTTATATATATCTCACCTACCGCTGAACCATGCATTGCAATTATTATTTTAGTTACGAAGTTTTATACTATAAAGAATAGGTATAATTAAAAAAAATGATAATACAAGGGCGAGGATGGGCAGCCAGAGGCTTTGCCCGTGTCCCGCCCATTTAAGTAGGGAGCGCGTCCCATTTAGGCCTGCCCGTGATGGGCCACTATTGGGTGGGCCCAAACAGGAAAATTCGCAGGCGGGTTTAAAGGGTTTCGGGTCACTTGTTTAGCCCTAATATTGAGGGTATGTTTGGCACATTGTTTGTGCCATAAAGAATGCATTCTGGGGGGTTGAATGCATGGGGGGAAGAGGAGTATTTTGGAGAGATTCTAGGGATTAAAATGTATTCTGGGGAGAAGGAGAAAAAAGCTCATTTTGCCTAAAATGCATTACAAGTCATGACATGTGACACTCCAGGTCGCTATCTAAGCATGACAATTCCAAGTCACAACCTAAGGCACTCCAAGTCACGACTTATATATTATAAATTGTGAGCTGAGACATTTGTACTATTTTTATTTCATTTTTCCTGATTTTATCATAATATAAAATAAAAAATACATGTTTTATTTAATAAGATTCATTTTCTTTTAAGTCACTTTCCACCAAAGGTCACTTTTACTCAAGAGATATTCCCTCTAATCCACAATAGTTTGCTGCGGCGAAAGTCCCCCATGACAAAAAACAATCTTTTCAAAAATACAAGGAAAACTTTAATCATAAGAGATTATATCATTGAATGGCACTAAAAAGGATGCTTACATCTAGTACCTAATTAATCCTAAAAAGATTGTTTTTCAGTACAAAAAATACTTATAATTAACAAAAAAAATTGATTACAGGCCATCAAAAGCAAAATAAAAACATTATCTGTCTAAATAGTGCAGAACTATGTGTAGAAAGATGACAAGTAAGAACCATGCAAAAAAAGGTAATATAAAATAACTAAATAAGAAATTTGGAATTGTAAATCTCAAAGTTTCAGTTATAAGCATATCCTTATTTTGTATTAATTTTCTTACAAGGTTTTTAATTATCATATATTCTCCCAGGGACTATATGTGTGTGGAAGGATTTGCTGGCCATGTGTATTGACCAAGTAGGCCTGTCGACGTGTTCAAAGAATTATGGGATGATGACAATTAACGATCTTAAAAACAATATGATCTGAAATGAGGATGTTGAAATTGTAATCTTGAAGTTTCAGTTATAATTCAATGTCCTCATCGATTGTGTATAATGATTTTGATATAAGGTCCTCCCATTGTCATTCTCCCAAGAACTATATATACTTACACGTGAAAGAATGTGTGGAGTGGCTTGAAATGTTATATTTTTAAAATATATTAATAAATGATACTAGGATATACTACATATATACATTGGAATGTCAAAACAAAACAGAACATATAAAAAGAAGAGGTGATGAATATTAAAGAGAAATGGGATCAATTGTACTTTGATGTGTTCACCATATTAATCGTGAGGAAGAAGGAATAATTGGCTTGAATTTGAGAAATGAATTCGATCGGCCTGCACAAACAACAGATTAAATGGAAGGGCATATATGTATGCATATATCGGTTTCACCATCGTCGTAGTCCTGATGATGGCTTGCATGCATGAAGACAAATAATTAGCGTACAATTAAACATTAAGTATAAGCCCATCATGCATGTCCACATACACTTTACCATTACCTAGCTTGCCGGTAAAAAGTGTGTGTAATCATAAACCACTCTCCACGGACCATGCATGCCGGGATTAATTGGCTTCCACTTAATCTCTCCATATCTCTCAGTACTGTTTCTTGTTTATCATGATGAGTCCCACCAATCCACAGCAATCTCTCCCTCGTAAGTTAAATCCTCTCTTCTATTTACTAACTTCCCTTGCACAGATGTGTGTGTGTGTGTGTGTATTGTGCACGCGCACGCGCGCATGGATTAATTAACATGAGCTAGCTCACATGCATGCACATTGGATCCCATAATATGTATGTATTGAACAAGCTAACTTAGAAAACTAGATATATGCATGCGTGAATATGTTTAATTATTTTGTGTGTGTGTGTGTGTGTGTGTCTGTGTGTCTGTATGCAGATTCCAACCAGGAAAATTGATCATTCATTGTAGATGAAGCCATTGCATTTGGGAGAAGCCTACCTGGTTCGTCCCTCCCATGGTGTCTGCTGGCAGATTCCAACCAAACAATGGTAGCAAAAGATTTTGAAAAAGGAGTGAAAGGTTGTGTTCGATGAGAACAGTGCGGCGTGCGTAGAGAAGGGTGAGAACGAGAGTGAAAACACACTGAAACTTCTATTTTTATTTCACTTTGAGGGCATCCATATAAATTTATCAGAATTTTTGGCTTTGTTTCAAAAAAATCCCAATTTGAATAGATCCAAAATAATGGAAGGGAAGAAATTGAAGAAACAAATGTTCGATCCTTTCCCTTCCTAAATTTCAAACTAACGAGGGGAGTGATTCATTTTCTATTCTTTTTTATTTCCTCCCCTCAAACCAAATATAGCTTTAGTGTTTTGAAAAAGATATAGATAAAATAAGGATGGTGATATAACTAAATCACACATTGTAAATTATGTAGTGATATTATGGGGCCACTAATTCATATTTGAAATGGTAATAAGATCTATAAATGACATTCTTATTGTTGAATCTCATTATCACAATAAAGTTACATTTTGAAATTGTCGGATCACAACGATAATAGCTTCCTCCTTAATGCCCAACTTATATATTTCCTTTCTAAAACAGAATCATAAATGTTGGCGATTTGCAGTTACAAGCAAAATGATTAAATATTGGGTGATATTAATAATAAGAATAATAAATTAATAAAAATTCAGTAAGCCTGAGTCCGGGGCGACGCATCATTGCTAAATCTGCTAACTGATTTTAAAGAGTCACTTCCTCGCATCATTCTAATATAGTTAGGTGGTGCTCAAGAATAAGACAGACCTAAATTTTTATCGCCATAGAAAATAATTGGATATAGTACATTTAGAAAGGAATTAAAAAAATAAAGAGAAATATTCTGCGTATACAGTCGAACTTTATGGTATGATATAATATAATTTCTTTCTGAATATATGCACGCCAATTTAATTTGCTGTAAAATATTCAATTTAGTTTGAGTCTAGACTTTTAATTTGTTTAGTCTAAGAGTCTAGACATATATTTGTAAAACAAAGGAACTGGTTAAGAGATGTTATCGACACATTTTAAACTTGTTTATATTTATTCTATGCAAAACGTATCAATGGCATCTGAGTACCCTTTAAAAGAAACTAAGTTTCATGCATTACTACGTTAGTACAATATTATTTAGTACAAAAAGAAAGTAAAAAAGGATTGCCTGTTATCATCTAATGGATAATCCATGTCTCTATACCTATTTTGATTGCACTAGATAAATTGATTTCATTCTATTTGGTGAACCAGAAATGGATTTAATTCTTCCAGATCAAGACCTACTCTTGGTTTTTTTTAAAAAAACACTCATTAAAGGATAAACAGCATTATGCATGGTAGAGTTTCAACGGGTTTAATTCAAAGTTATCTGTACGCTCCAATTGATGTAGTGCTACACTAAAACACAGAATCTACAATATAAACACATGACTGTTGGCATAAAGGCCATTTATTCATTGGTATGACAAAATAATCAGCTTGGAACACCGATCGAGTAATGTATAGGACCATTAGAGATGGAGGATGCTAATTAACTTGAATAAGAGGATTACAAGGACCCAATGCAAGAATAGAGTTCTGATTAATTAATTAGAACACATAGAGCTGCACCAATTCTTCCAAAGACTCAGAACTAAAGTTAGGATCTGCATTCTCAAGCATCCACAACAGATGATCAAAAAGAACCACCTCGCAGTTAACCACCAACACTTCCTCGTTTTGTTTGGACGACAACTTATGAATGAGAGCACTCAGCAGAGGATGTTTCAGATACTTTGAGTTTATCACGTACCTCTTCCTCGTACTCCCAACATATATAGTTGTTCCACACTCCTCGTCTTCTTGTTCTTGGCTTAATCTCCTCATGACGACGTCTTCTTTCACAGATTTGGATCTCAGGCTGCTGTAGGAGGATGATCTTCCCAATTGTCTGGACAAACTCTTGCACTTTCTGAGCAACAGATTGATCTTCCTCATGTTTGTTTCTGGAATTTGGATTATTATTGAGAGAATTAAGGAAGTAGGGGGGGGGGTTTCCAAGTGTAGTGGCTTAAGACACACTCAGAGAAAGTGTAACGAGTAAGGAGGCTATTGAGTTGGGTGTGAGGTCGCTGTTTTTTGGTGCATAGGGTGGGGCCTGTTGTCGACCAAACATTATTATTAGTGGCACAAACTAGTTATCTTTTCTATGAGAAATATGATCATTTTGAGGTTTCGCCTGCACGCGCAACCGACAATAGGCATCCACGTACAACAACTAGCTATAGCCATGACCTATGAGCTCTATAATCGTGATTCAGTGGTACATCTCCATCTCCCATTTGCCTTGTAATTATTTTGACTCCTCCTTGGAAAATGAAATGTCATAACAAAACAAATCGGATCCCCCTAATAATGACAAAAATGGATCTTTCAGCGTCCTCTGTACAAAACTTGAACATTGGAGTTCATGCTCGCTTATATCTAAATTAATATATATTTTATTCTTTCAACAAGGATGGTACGTCTCTTTTTCTTTGCCTCTTTTCATTCTCCTTGGATAGGTGCATGGTGAATTGGGTAAGCTCTCGTATCACTAACTTGGTTGACTAAAGTTCAAACTAGAAAGACTATATATATTCCACTCAAAAAAAAAAAGAAAGACTATATATATATATATATATAGCTTGACAAGGCATCACAACTTCAAGATAAGGTTTGGGATAGAATTATGGAAGCAACTTGTAACCCCTGAACCAACTTGCAACCCCAGGATTATGTTACGTTATACCTCAAAATTTCATACAATTGATTATTACTTCTTCAATATTCAAAACATAAGAGATATAGGTGAGACATCCTACTGACAAATCATCAACAATATCAATCTGATCCAAAGTACAAAACTTGCTCATAAGCCACCATCAAAAGTTACAAAAAATTAGTTAACAATAAATCATTAAACTTTCCATTAAACGTATAGGTTCATATATATTCATCATATAAATATCTAATGTCTTAGACCTACCAAAAATACCATTTATTAAGGATATGTCTAATATACGCTAGAATCGTAAAAGCCCTATAACTCTAACAATATGTGTGTGTGTCTCAACAAAATAATATAAACTACCAAGCCTGTATATTTTATCCTCATGTGTGTGTGCCATTGTTCTATATATATATATATATATATATTTGGGTGATAGTGGATGCTATATGACTTTAGTTGCACGGTACGTAACACAATCCATTCGTCAAAGTGTACATAAATAATATATAATACACATTGTTGCAAGTTAATTGATTTGATAAAACATATATAAGAGGGATTCTTGAGGGTGTAGGTGTAACTGTTGTGTCTTAAAGGGTTTTACTTGAAAAGAATATCGCACTCAACATTCAACGATAGTATATATTTGCAACAAGATGCATGCATGGCGGCACAAGGTGTTGTCGCAAAGTCAATGGACCACTTCACCTTATAATCAAGATTTTAATTTGCACCGACTTTAATTTTGGGTTTGATATTTTTCTTTCCTTGCTGAATTATTTTCTTTGTATGAAGACATTTACAACTCTACTTCAAGCCTGCAAAAAAAATCAATTTTTTAACTTTCAATATATGAGAGAGAAAGGAGAGAAACTAGTATAACTATAGCTAGTTGCTGGATATAACTATGGAATATATATAATTAATTTCTTGTCAACAGACAAACTGAGTTGGTAGGAAATCAGCCCGTTGAGAAGATCGTCTTGTTGAATAGAGATCGATAAAGTTAACTTTTGAGGTTAGAGCCCACAATTCTTAAGTGCTTTCTAGTTGATATAATGAAGTATAGTTTACTAACAACTTCTCCAAATTATGTGTGTCTCCATTCTCCAGTATTTGGCTTTTTAGTTTTCCTGTCTTGTAACCCTCCTTATTTCTATATTAACTAAAGATGTTAAATTTAGGTTTAAAAGGTGTTTTTGCCTTTAAATTAATTATTCTCTCAAGAGCAGTGGGTACTTAACTTATTGCTTCTAAAGTAAACATTCAACTTTTAATGTATGATTTAATTGAAAATTTTACATCAATCCTAAAAGTGATACCTCTTTCACATGGTTATCAATTTTTGAGTTAATACAATTTTTAGCCCCTTAAGTTTGTTTTCATTTAGATTTTGGTCTTTCAAGTTTAAAATCAACCATGACTTTAATCCCTTAAGTTTTATTTTATTTAAAATATTGATTCCTATAATCTAATAAAAATCTCTAGATCATTTTACCCTTTAAGAAATAAAAACAATTTATTTTAAATATGAGGAATTAAAACCAAAATGAGAGCAAACTTAAGGAACCACATATTGCATTAACCCTCATTTTTTTAAAAAAAATAGCCTTATTAATATTCTAAAGAGGTATTCATTGTACAAAGTGTCACAATGTATATTCATTCATATTGATTGTATTATTCATTGCTCATAACCCTTGGAGGCCATACTTAGAGGCCTATAAATTGGGCTTTGTATATGACATACAATACATCAAAAAAAGAATAAGAATTGCTCTCCCATTTCCTCTTATATTTTCTCTTCTCTTGATCTCTTATTTCTTATCCCAAAAGTTCTTATATTTACAACACTCTAAACTATAATCAAGAAGGGGAAGGAGAAAGGGAAGGGAATTAAGGAAGATGATTATGGTATTTTGAAAAAAAAATGTTATATTAACTAACTTATTTAATCTAATCAAATTAGTTAATCACATTTTATATTAAGGACAAGAGAACTATTTTAAAAGGTGCAATATTTCTGTTAAACATGTTATTTAGACCAGTTGATAGTTTGATATATATACCAATACTTCTGAGAGAGTAGTTTAAGGGGCAAATATATATATATATATATCCTTTAACCCTCAAATTTATATAGTACACATCTATATGTATATATATTTGCCAAGGGGCACATCTATATATTTTTATGCAAAGTCTCTAACCTTCTAAGGAATAATTCACTCCGTAAAATTGTGAAACTAATACAAAATTCACGTGATACATTTTTTATATGAAAGTTATGTCTCATATATAGAGTTAAAAATAAATTAAATTTGTGCAATAAAAAGAAAAGAAAAAAGAAAGAGAATAATGGTGGCCATATTTCAAATCATGAAGACTAAACATTTGTTAGCATAATCAGATGTGTAGTTGCTTATAAATATAATGTTGGCACCAAACCAGCAAAAATTTTAGTACTAACTTCATTAATAATGACCGATCAATATCTTGCTATCACATCTGGGAACATAACTTCGTGGCTCAACCTGTCACAAGCAAACACAAAATTCATCATATATACATTGTTTTAATTAACATATTTAAGATCTTAAAATTTTTAACTCTTAAAGTTAATACTATATTCCACAACACTTGCTGCTACATCTTAAAGAAGCATTATTATATTCTAAGAAAATTAAGTGAAAGTGTGATAAATATATACAGTTATTAAGGTGAGGGCAATAAAATAGAACCCACCACCAGCTTATCATGGTTAATCATATTTTAAAAAGAACATCCATTTAAGCTTAGGTTTTAAGTCATAAGATTCAGACATATTTAGCTAAGCAAGCCAATATTAATAATTGATGACAGATCAATAGCAGTAAGCATTCAATTACTTGGAAGCAAACTAGCGTTCATCGATCACGTCCCATCAGTGACAGCAGACATATTGAGTGCTAAATATGATTAAGGATAAAATACTCGAATTCGAATATTCATACATTCCTACTTAAAAGTCTACTTTGTTTTGTTCACTTGGAAGTAATGTAATATACATCATATATATTCATATCCCATCCATTTTTAGGCATGTGTACAAGACTAAGCAAATAACTGCAAAGTATTCTGCCGGTAATAAAGTCGCAATTATACCAAAAATACATTAAAAAAAAAAGAATGCCTTCCAAATCTATAATAAGCAACTATCTGAGTAAAAAAGAATTCTACATCTGTTGTTGTGGATCAAAATATCAACTTCTCTATGGATCCTCACTTGACGTCAGCAAGTGCTTGCGTCATACATTGAAACGAAACAACATGACGTCTCTTACTTGTACAATGTAGTCTTTACCCTCAGATCTCAGCTGCAAACATATGTATGTTCAACTTAAATTAGACCAATTTTTCAGGAGAATTCAGAATAGTTCCCAGTTCATAGATCTGTACAGGCCCCCTCCCCCCAAAAAGAATGAATTGAAGATAATCCAAATCTTCTACATGACAAAAGTGAATGTTTACAGCTGAAAAATATTAAAATAAACTTTTTTGCGTGCTGCCTTTTTGCCAGAATTGCAAAAGTATATTCGCAATGAATGTTGAATAATGCTAAATCTCAATTAAACTAATCCTACACAAATTGATATGTCCAACCCCAATATTGACCCCCCTGCGCATGTAATCATCAAAAGTTTGACTCTTAAGAGATTGAATTGTCGGCCAAAAAAAAAAGATAAGAGATTAAATTGAATAAAATAATATTAAGGAAAAATTCCAAACTTGTTATTTAAAAATTTAAATTCTCTTTACTATACTCTAACTTTATTACTATTTAATAAGAATCATTTTTCCTTTTAAAAAAAATTACATTCTCTTATTATTATATGCATTCCCTTTTCCAATATCTGGATACATACTGTAGAAGTTTCAGTTTTAATTTAACTAAAATTTGTATATCTAACAAGTTATTATATATTTCATTATAGTAATGCACATAATCAACACTTTTGACGTTTGTTATGAAAGAATTTTCCCAAAACAAAATCGCACTATTCACGATGCAATATAGTGGAGAATTGGACACGATTAACGTCACCATTGACGTTTTAGAAATTACTTTCAGGAAAACACGTTTACTTATACCCTGAACTATAAATTACGTTATAAACATTGAGTAGAAAAGCACTTAGTATTTAGGAATAATATGTTGGGAGAGTAATTTTACATAAATTGAACTAAAGATATGAGACAAATTTTATCTCAATTTATACCTAACATGATTTCATCGTACTTCCCAAACAAACAAAAGTTCCGGATAACTAAGGATGGAGCTGTGGTTGGGAGTTGGGACATAGCGATGTCACAGAAGCCCGTGGCCAATTGAGGAATGCTTTGCCGGTATCTCTCTCTTTTTCTCTTTTCTCCTTCGTTCTTCTCCTCTAACCTAAACTGTTGAGCCACTGGACATTTCGTTCCTTGCCTCTTTCATCTACTTCACTCTTTCAATCTTTCTGTTTTTAATAGTCAGTACTTTCTCCATTCTTGAAGCTGTTTGTAGTTTTTCCTGGGTGAACCAACCTAAACCCTTGAGCATTTTTTTTCATACTGATGTTGATTAGCATTCAACCATGGCAGCGCTGCTTAGTACTGTACCTCCATCCGCAATTCTGTCACCAAATACGAAAAATAATAGTTCTAGCTTTCACTCACAGATTCCAAACATTCATACCCTTTCACTCATGAAGGTTTTTTCTAGGGTTTTGTCATACACCCAGATAGCTATTTCTCCTAAAGATACTGTTTTTACGCTGCCTGATATTGGAGGATTGGGAAGAACGACCCAAGAAGTAAGGAGCTTAGAGTTAATAATGCATTCCTTCATCTAGAGCATATGGTAGGCAAAGGCCACAAGCCTGACGTAAATCAAGCAACTCAGCTATTGTATGATCCTTGCAAGGCTAACAAGATGAGGAAATCTGTCAGGGTAATGGAGATGCTGGTAGGGTCACGTATTATACCTTCCTACACACACTTGGTCAATTATCTATGCAAGAGGGTAATGTTGGGTATGCAATGCAATTAGTTGATAGAATGGACGAGCGTGGTTTTCCAACTAATACTGTTACCTATAACACTTTAGTTAAAGGGCTGTGCATGCATGGGAGTTTAAATCAAAGCTTGGATCTTTTAGATCGATTAACAAAGAAGGGGTTGGTCCCAAATGCATTCACTCATTCTTTTTTACTTGAAGCTGTTTATAAGGAAAGGGGATCTTATGTAATTAATTTCTCATCGTTGTAGATAAATGACGCGACTCTCTCACTTTTAAAGTTGGGAATTCGGGTTAACTCTTAAATAAAATATATTGTGTCAAAACAATTTAGTTTAGTTTCATCACCACTTTCTCGATTTGTTGTATAATAATCTAGAACATTCCTATTGTACATGTCCTATTGCTTTTGTAATTGTACATTCTTACCATTAATAAATAGGGTTAAAACACAATTTTAATAATTAAATTTTGTTGAGAGTGTGTGGCATCAAAAAATTCCAAAAGGCGAAAAAATACACATAATATTGTAAAAGTGATGTAGATTTGACAAAGTTAACAGATTTTACAAACGGCCGCAACCACTTTGTTGACAAGGAAGAACTTTTTGAGGCAGAACCTTTTATGACGTGGCTTTTTTCTTTGCCAGATTTTGATGATGTGGCTTGACTGAACGGAAATGAGCTGAAGTAGTCTCTACTGCTCAGAGTCGGAGAAGGGGAGGGAAAAACCAGAGCACAGATAAAATTTAAGAAGGTTTCGTTCTAATTAGTATGCAAACTGTGTGCAGAACTTAATCAGGAAAAAGTCCATGGAATAATAAAATTGGAGCCAAAATTAAAAGAGATAAAAATCAGCCAATCATTTGAACTATTGAAGAGGAGAGAAAAATTGAAGAAGGCGAACATGAATGCCAGGGGAGTCGAAGTTCATTACAAGGATCTTAGCTCCAACATCGCCCAAATCCCGTAACTTGACCCTATTATTAAGCGAAGCATCTCGAATTAAATCGGCGGCGTCGGCCTGAAGCATATTGACCCGATCGACGGAAATGATGGCCAGGACCTGTCTTACACTGTGAGCTTCTTGATAGAATCCAGGCACCGAAGATTTGCCTACCGGGATTCCCCTGTACATAACGGTGAATCTGGACTCGCCGTACTTGATCCCCACCTTGTTAGGGTTCACTCCCGTGAAGAGCAACCGGATTGTGCGGGATAGCGAAGCCGTGGCGGCGTCGGTATGGTCGTTAGAGGTGACGCCAGCAATAGAGGAGGCATAATACCCATGTACTGAACACCTACTTGCTGGAGATCGAACTGAGGCTTCTTGGGCTTCACATCGAGAATGATAACAAGGCCTATAGCGAGGACGAGAAGAGCAAGGAGAAGAGAAGGAAGAGACAGGAACAACAGCCTACATCATAAAAATCTGGCAAAAATATAAAAACCACGTCATAGAAAGTTCTGTCTCGTCAACGAAGTGCTTAACAGCCGTTTGTAGAATTTGTTAGCTTTATCAAATGTGCACCACTTTTATAATATTATATGTATTTTTGCATCCTCCGAAATTTTATGGTGCCAAACACTTCTCGAGTAAAACTTAATTTTTAAAATTGCACCTTAATCCTAATAAATAATGTGGGTTCAGGGATACAAGTTATCATATTAAGCAATATTCATTAAACATATCAATATAACTAATAATACGTCTCCACCAAGTCGTATCCTTCATTCCGACTCACTGTTCACAGAACCTCTACGGCTTGCATAAAAAAAACTATTGGCTCTATTCCTAAGGACATGGCTTGAACTTTTTGGCAATCGGCTCTAAATTTGAAAGTTTTATTCGCCACCTCTGTTACTTTTAAAATGCTACATTCTACCACTTCCATTCTCTCATATATTTGTCTGCGTGCCTCTGCATGCTTAGTCTGTGTCATCTGCGTGCCTCTGCATGCTTAGTCTGTGTCATCTGCGTGCTTAGTCTACGTGCCTCTGTTGCCTCTGCATGCTTAGTTTGCGTCATTGCGGTACCATATATTTGTGTCAATTAAGAGCCCTCTCCTTTAAACATATCTTCACTTCCTATCATATCGACGATGGAGCCGACCTAATTGCATTAGGAGGAGGATGCTATGATATCTTATATGTGAGTCAATCAGTTCATCTATTTTTTCATGCTTACGCATACATCATTATATGTTGGCTTCTTTTTGAAGGTTATACGGGGTGCAGCGGAGCAACGGGTTCAATCAAGCTCATAGATTATGAACACGAAGTGCCGGTCCTAAAGATCGACCATGAACGGCTATATCCAAACTTGAACAATGTCACGTTGCTTAATGTGGATCATTCTATATTGAATGATGCCGTTGGTCCCATTGAAGCCATCCCTAGGCCATGGAATGGATTGGTTACCATCAAAGTCATCTTTTTGAAAACAAATGTAGTAAAAGTATCTCATTCCGCCTTCATATTGTTGTGAAACTTTGTTTTATTTCATTAATCTGTCCACTAAATTGTTTGTTACATCATTCTTAGAATGCCATTATTGTAGCTCATATCGAGGATCTTTATAAATTAGAATCTTTAAACCAACCTCTGTACAAAAAGCTGGTTTTGTTCATGTCATGTCTTGAAGTCAGCTCCCATAATCAAGCATTACCAACCAAGGTTATCTTGCTATAGCTGGAAGATGAGTGAAATACTTTAAGCCAGTTGAGAAGTCATGTAAAATGCATATTTATTATGTTTGTCTTCAACGGTTTCAGCTTTGATCCACTATCAGCCCATTTGCAATTGTTTATTTGTTCTTGTAAAACATTTAATCCCAGTTGTTCTTTCATTTTAAATGTTGAGATGAGTGGTAATCAAAGGTTTCATGTTAAAAGTTGTTTATTTGTTCTTGTACTACGTTTACATCATGATAACGGTAAGAAACAGTTCCAATTGTATAACCCATAACACAAGACTAAAAGTGGCCCTCACGTTTGCCAAAAGTTTTTTCTGTTACATATTCTATGAGAAGAGTCATCTCTCATGGAAGAGTTTCCCATGACTTTCTTACATTTTCTGGTTACATATTTTCTGGTTCAGGTTTTTCCCAAAACTTTATAAGTTTCTTTAACAGAAGGGGTTTGTCTTTGTTCTCAATGGTGGTGAAGTCAGTCAAAGTACAGTAGGACTGATTATACATAACCAAGCATAGAAAACTCAGAAAAGTGTGTGAAAAGTGAAGTGAATAACTAACTTAACAATTCTATTAGATAGAGAGCTCCTTCCCCACTTCAAATGAAAAGCAAAATTACCATTATTTAATACAGTATTATAATTCCATGTAGCCCAAAATGGAATCCATATCTACTTTATTTGAACATCAATTACAAATGTTGAGTGACTATTGTGGGCTAATGTTGAGTTTAATATAGTATTATAGTCCTATTTAGCTCAAAATAGAAGCCACATCTACTTTATTTGAACATCAATTACAAATGTTGAGTGACTATTGTGGGCTAATGTTGAGCGGTAATATAGATTCAAAATTAAAATTTTCTTTTTCTTAAGTCAATACTCAGTATGGAGGAATTTTTAAAAACACTCAATTTTGGAAGGTGCTTGTGAAGGAGACAGTGCTGAGGAGGAGACATATCATATTGTTGAAATTATAATTCCCAACAGAACTAATTGAACAACTATTTAAAATATTTACACATCACAATAAACTATCAAGATCAAAATGTATAAGAATTTGCAAGATTTTTATTTGCTTTATATGATGATAAAACAAAACCTGCAGATTATGCCCTAATATAATACTTAATTTTACTGCTGACAAGGAAAATGGCAAAAGCAAGAGACAACTCACATCACTCTCTCTTTTTATTTTTATTTATGCATTGCAAAGTGGTTAGATAACCTAGCTGTAAAGGTAATTTCTCAAGATCAAAGTCTGCACCCTCTTACTTTAGTGTTCATAAAAAAATACATCTTTTAAGATATTTCAGCAATCAGCTTCCTTAAACATATAAGGTTTTAGAAATCTGTACACTTGAATAAATGTGCATTTGTTTCTTCATTGCATATGGACTTTTTTTCCTTCATGGTTCTCCTTAGCCAATTGAATAGGGTAGCTTAAAAAAACTAAGCAACTGAACAACTTGAGTGTCTACATTCTTCATATTAGCATGTTGGGTGATGCCTTTACCCTCTCGTGATTATTCCTTCTGAAAATTAAGTTAGAGAACATTTTGATTTATCTGATATACTTGTCAATGTCACTTACAATAACCAAGTCTGCAGCTTGTCTTTGTGTTTCTGAATTCATTTGCTTTCCATTGCTTTCCCATGGAGTTCAGCTTGCCCATCCTTAAGTACATCATATTCACCTAAATGGTTGTTGCTTTTTCCGTAAACCAGTAAAGAGGTCCTGCTATTTTTGATTCCATGTTCAAAGTTTATTCCAAATTATCGTTGCAGCCTTACCATCCATGTAGACCTTTAGCCTTGACTATGTTCACTTTGCTGGAATTGTGATCTTCTGGTTTAAATAGATTACATGTTACCCATACTCAGACTTAATCTCTGACCAAATGCATAAATATATTAAGTAGGAATGCTTCGTTAGTGTCCCATATTGATGAGCAGAAATATATTTTACATATTAAAAGATGATTCCATTTGCAAGATAACTTGATATCTTCACATTAAGTTAATAAATAATTATGAGTTGCATATGAAAATCATACTCAGGCAAGTAAAGAATACACTCATCATTTTTTAAAGACAATACTCATCCTTTTACCATCCAAAATGCATGATAATTCCTTCAAATTGAAATTGAATGTTTTCTCAACTCTACTCGCTCTTGTCTCAAATTGAAATTACTCTTGGGAGTTGTATCAATTCATTCAGTCGTCCTTGATAATTCCAACTAAAAGACTAAACGGAACCTCAATTTCAACACAAATGCCGTTTTATTGGTTAGAAAATGGATCTAACATTGCTAAAATTGAATGTCTGGTCAAAATATTTCGGCAACCATAGCCTTTGAGTTGTAAATAGGCAAAATATCTAACACAGTAGTAGCAGGCCAGAAAAATATAGCTGCAATCAGCTTCACTAGATCAGGCCTTCGATTCTAGTTAAGATTATGGCAAGTTCGATCATGAATTAACAAGGCCCAAATCTACAAAACCAGCTTTATCTTTTATTGAGCCAGTGAATCGGAATGAATTCTCTCATACAAGTTATATATTAGTGGCGACTTGCACATCTGGGGTTCCCTTTCCAGGGCTGAAATCACATCCTTAACAGAGATGGTACGAACTACCTGAGTTTGAGGTGCAATGGCTTGGTTTCTCCCCAGATTTCGGGCAGTTCCTGTCGAGACAGTAACATTCAAGGAAATAGAACAAATAAGAAAATAGCACGAAATCTAAATCAGACAGCCAGTTGCACATACTTATGTTAACCAAACAATGAAATGCTGCAATGAAAGGACCGAATTTGTTCAAGAGATTAGAGCCACCTTTTACATGTTGATAACTTGCTATTACTTTGTCATTTGACTACAAAATAGAGGAAGTGGCACACGTGAATGTAATTAGTTTGAATGGAACCTACCGAAAGTTGCAAAAGCTGCTGAAATTCTGTTCTCCCCATCTGGATTATCCTTTGTACTTCTTCCAGATGAAGATGGAGACTTGAGACTCGCATCCTTAGGTTGACAACCAGATGATGAATCTACCTCCCCTTGACATTTTTGACGAGCTTGCTCTACCATGAGTTGCCATTTTGACAGCATGTCATCTCCCCCAACAGCAGCTCGAGCAGCAGCATTTGCAGCATTTGTCCTCATCTTGCCATCCTCTTCTTTATTCACCTACAACATGCCAAAGATTAAGCAAAAGATTTCTTATACGGACCATGGAATAACATAATCCGCAAGGAGGAGGTATGAATACCTTTGTTGATTCATTACGACTTTCATCCTTCTCCTTGTCACCATCAACCCCAGGATTACTATCAGCCTGTACAACACAGTTAATTGATAAGAAAACATGTTTCAGCTGCAGATACCCCATTCAAAACAAACGCATATTGTGGGGAAAATTTCATAGATACAGCTTATATCAGGTCTGTGTAAACCCTCTTGAAGAAACTATTTAAACTAGACTAAAATATCTTCAACAGGTGGAACTCACTTCATTGAGTTTACGAATCTTCTCTGCTTCTGCCTGTTTCTTCTCCCACTCTTCCCTTGCTTTCTTATTTATTGTCATGATTTGTTGCCGAACATCCGAAGTGACGACAAACGGGTGCCTGGTCTTCTCAAAATCCACTCGCTGATAGGATATTTGTTGGGCATAAGAAACTGCTTACATTGATGAAAGACCGTTCATGCAAGCAGTTAAGGAGAAAACTGACCTGTTTTGAGAGTCTTATCAGGTTGCTTATCAATCCACGCATTCTTTCCTCCACACACTGAACATTTACGTCATGAGTTAACATGTAAAACTACCACAACGTTAATTAAAAATCTACTCGTATCTCACCAGAGACAAGCATTTTTCTACATCATTGCTCATACCCTTCAAACCACATTTCACAACTGCCACAATGACAACAGAATGAAGCATAAGGCTGTGTATAAATCCATATAAGTTTGAAGTACAGAGTCTTAAACATATATGGAAAGCATCAAACAACAAAAAGAAGACTAACTAATATCTGCTAATTTGCTCTGCAATGGTTCTTTCTGCAAAATAAGTCTTTCTTCTTCTTGCACAACCCTTCGAGATGCTTCTGAAATTTGACCGTCCTCTTTTGGCCCTGAAAATAACTGTTCCTCCTCCTCCTATAAAACATAAAAATATAGGAACAGTTAGGCTTTAATATTATAAGAAAAACAATTCCTACTCTAGAATTATTTGCCCAATATCAATAACAGAGTGCCATACCCTAAGATCAACTCCACTAACAGCAGTAACATCATTAAGCTGTTCAATGCTTTGTTCCAGAGAAGCCCCAGATACTTTCTGCTTCTTACTGTATGATAATAACAAGATTGTGTTAAGATTAAAGATTAAACAAGTCCAAAAGCTAGTGAATCATAATACAATAGAATGAGACAAATGACCATGGAGGAGGTGGTGAGGAACCAGGTCCATCAAGTGGTTTCTTTTGCCCAGGAGAAGGCTTTTTCAGAGGACCCCTTGCAATAATCCCATACGGGTTAGAGGGAATAGGAGAGCTTGACTGACAAAATAAACAATGAAACGCAGAAATAGGCATCATTAAACATAAGAGATCGATACATATATTGAGGTATGCGCTGTACATAGGATGCCACTTCCTTTACTAAGAAATATTGTATCGTAAGATAGTGAATTAGTGATACTTGAAAAAGCAGAAGCCTAGTGACCCATGAAAAGAAATACAACCGTATGAAGTAGCAACCTGTAGTAACCACAGATAAAATTGATTGTTCCTATCCAGAGAAGCCTAAGAACAGATTTAATGCAAAAGTTTGATTCTCTAACCAATTATAAAATTTACAAAATAATATTAAAAAGGCCAGAGTAACGTTTCTTGATTGGATGGAGAATGTGCATACAACCTAAGTTCTGTGTATGGTAAGTCATGAGCCATTATGCAACCAATAGGTGTATTACGAATCAAATTGACAGACACTTCGAGCTGATATGGACTAGCAAGATTGCATCTGAAAATTAAAATACAATGAAAAGCGATGCAAATCCATATTTTTGCTATGTTTATGACAATATTATCATATATGTGCAATATGCAAAATGTATGTGAGCAAATAGAAACATCTAACCGAAAATGTAATATGCAAGAAAAATAAAAATTCACGCATCAGAACATTGTATGAAATAAGCCATAAAAACACATAATTCCAATGAGATTACTGGGACACTCAGTTCTGATTGAACAATCATTGAAGGGGAAGCAGAATTGGAATGCAACAAGCTAGTAATAGTTGTGGGTGGCACATTTATAAATGCTGGAAGACCTCTTGAAAACTCATCCCTTGGAGTTCCATGATTTCCATTTCCCCGTTCAATCTACACAGTGTCAACATAAAGTCCATGAAATTTAGACAAATGATGTCTCTGTTGCTGCTCAGCAGACAGGTCACCATGTTCCTTTTTATCATTCAAAGGTTGCCAAGCATTGGATGTTTGCTGTGGTACTGCATTATTTACAACATGAGGAGCAGATCCTCCCTGCAGTCTCTTTGGGTCATTGATAGATTTTGTCATGCCAATCATATTCATACCCTATATTGGCACCCCTAAGGCTATGTTTGGTTTGATGGAGGGGAATGGGAGGGGATGGATAGAAGGGAAGGATAAAGGATGGAAGGGTTTGATGTTACCTTGTTTGGTTAAGTTGGAGGGGAGGGGAATGATTGCGTTTTATATTTGATTCAAAAGAAGAAGGGAGGGAAGGTAATAATTAATTTACTATTATACCCTTATATCTTATTTCATTTTTTTATTTATATGCTAAACAAATTAATTTACACCTTAAATCTAAAATAGAAGAGCAACGTGGAGAAGGGGAAGCAGGGAGGCAAACATGGTCACTTACCCATAATCAAAGCCGATCACCTCATTATTCTCTCTTCTTCTGTTGTCATCCTCTCACGCCTTACATCTATTCTCCTCCTTATATATACATGCATACACACATGAATCACCATCCAAACCCCACCCACCATCAATTCCCACGTTCTCTTCTTCTACCTTCAATAATGGCCGCTCTTGATTTTCAAGATTTGCTTCCTATGATTGCTCACAAATTGGGAGGCCAACGTCTCCTCTCTGAGCTCTGCAATGGCTTCTAGCTTCTCATGGAGTGACACAAAGGGCTCATCACCCTGGATAGCCTGCGCACCAACTCTGCTCTTCTTGGTTTGAAGGATTTGACTCACGATGATCTCCTCTCCATGATTGCTGAAGCCCTTCCGGCCACATTCACAATGGAGATAAGGCTCGAGGATCTAGCTAACGACCTCCAGAGCCTAAGCTTCACCTCCACCACCATCGCCATCGACTCAGCTCTGGTGACATAGGCTCCGTCTACCTTGTGGAGCTCAAATACAGCAGCAATGGTGAGAAGGGTTGCGTGCTGTTGATGGGGCACCTATGGAATATCAGAAAATAATTGAGGCTAAACTAGTCAATATATTTTGGATCCTTCCAAAAAACCCCACTTTGGAGGGATCCAAAATAAGGGGAGGGAAAGGATTGGGGGGGCCAAATTTTAGGTCCCATTCCCTTCAAATTTTCATACCAAATGAGGGGAGGGGATCAATTTCCCTTCCCTTCCCCTCAAACAAACAAAGCCTAAGTGATTTGGAGCAATGTTTTGATGATGAATTTGCCTTGAATGGGAATCATGTGGTGGTGCTTTCAGAGATGTAGAACTACTGCTTGTCCCATAATAAGGATTATAATGAGCAACAGTACTTCCATGTGCTGATGAAAAAAGCAGGTGTTACTGCTGCTGCTTAGTAAGCCCTTGTATATGCGTGGAGGGACTTTCTGATTCCTGGCTAGCAAAGTTGGAACCGGAAGATGGTAACTGGCTTGGTTGCACTGCTTGGGGTTCTATTTTAACATCCAATTCCTGAGATTTTTTCACGCTATTCTCTATAGTTGGATAAACTGGTTCATTCTTCACATGGGCAGTTGAAGAATAAATATGAGATAGATAGGCAGGAATGTTCACACTTCTATGCTGCAGTTGTACTAATGCATGTGGGTCACTGGATTGCGTTGCCCCCGAACTAACAGCAGGCATCCTTATAGGGAGCTGAGGCCCAACAGGTCCTTGGTTGGATCTCGTCTAAAACAGTAAAAAGCAAGGTTCTAAGGGTGGTCCTTGAATTAATGCATATTGGCTTAAAAAATGTCAAATAAGGGGCAACATACACCACGTTCTCTGCATACCTGTGATTGCACTTTTGCTAATGCCATTCTGAGCATCTGACCATTTACAATACGTTTCATAAGCATCAAAAAATTATCCTTTGAAATTTCCTTTTTCTTTAAAAACAGTAGAAACCGCAAAGTTAGAAACATAGCGAATACGTTAATAAATCAGTCGTGGCCCGTAAAGGAAAAAAATCAAAGTAAAAGCAGGTGGAGGGAAGACACTGTTGAATGAACAGAAATACACACCTTCAATTTGGCAAACAAAGATCGGAGTTGCATGGCTCTGTCTTTAGGAAGCTGTGAAAACAAGCTAGGTAGCAACAGGCCAAATGGAACTTTTTTTCTATGATTCATTTGGCTGCTTGGCTGTTCAGTGACTGTGGCCTGTTGATTGCTCACCTGCTGCAATTTGATATATTGAGATTCATTGCTAGGATTGTGTGTTTTCACTGGCTCATTATTAAGAACCGGATCTTTCCCAGGATTGGGGATCCCTGTTGTCTGAGGATTTTGGAGGGAACCTTGTACAGTCTGCCCTTGGTGACCTTCATCTTGAGACTGTTTCTGAGGCAAGGGTGGATGATTAACATCCTGAGAAGCAACATTCTGCAGTTGGCCACTATGTTTGATCTGCATCTTAGACGAAGATTGTTGCTGCTGCTGCTGGGAAATTTTAGGATGTTGTTGTGTTTGAGGATTGGTTCTATTATCATGGCTAGAAGTTGACAACTGTGGTAATGACTGACTGAATGTGTTACTGCTTCCTTGAGACAAAGCTGTAGCAATTATAGTAGCGCATGAGATGTAAGAGTACAAATTTAACAAGCAAATATTACAATCATGTAGATCAACAGCAACTAAAGCTGCAAACTTTTCAGAAGATGCTTTTCCTTTATTCCTAACGTTCTGCAGATATATCAAACTAGAGCCCAGAACTGATTAGAATTCATGAGTCGATACAAAGTCTCTCCCTTCCCGATTGAAAATGACATAGAAATAAAATTGTGCAATAAATATTTCAAGGCCAGAATGTTAGCAGGACTATAAACTCTGAGCAAAGATTGATTATCAATATAAGAGGACTCTGATGACTCTCAGTTTTAACATGTGCAAGAAAAGATAGATAATGGGATGAAAAGAATGTTACCAAACTATTAATAGTTTATTATAAAAAGGAATGCCAGAATTAATAAATAAATTCATATATTAGCATGGCACCACCAAGAACTACCGAAATTGTACTTTGCATGCTAACAGGAAAAAAAAGCATGAAATGTTTTAAACAAAAATTACTGGAGGTGAAATTCAGAATATAATGAATCAAAGTAATGCATGCCTGTGTCTGAACCAGAAGGCTGGGAAGTAGACATGTCTCCTCCAATGTCTCTATTTAAGGCAGCCTGAAAGGCTTCTACGTCTGCCACTGAATGCATTGTTTCATCCTGTAGACATCCCAGAACAGTGGTAGAATTTAAAAATAGAGAACCCAAAACCACAATCTATGAAAGATTTTTTTTTCTGGAAATAAGATGAAGAAAAGAGAGAAGAAAACCTCATCATCTTCAAGAAGCTTCACTATAGATGGGTCTATGACAATTGCAAGGCACCGTTATGCCGGTTCATAAATGAAGCAGTTGAACTGAAATGGATTCATTAATAAATTTAACTGCAAGCGATTTGAACATTTTGTTCTACTTAAATATATGCAATCTCAAGTAACTCTAAAATAGAATTCAGTATACTTTACTCCAAAGATGATAGACTCCACAGAAGAGAGAGAGAGAGAGAGAGAAACTTTCATGATGAAAAAAGTTAAAGAGAGTAAAGTGGGAATGGCAATAGGAGGATTTCCAAATTTTGACAGTGCCCAAATCTTGAGACATCCGCCAACTCCTAACCAAATCTCCAGAAATTACTCATCTAACGTCCTTATCCAAAATGGTCCAAATGGTCAATAAACCTGTGGTAGATTCTATCCATAAAAATTCATCATTAACGATTAACATTTACCCACAAAGTTCCCACCAATTAAAGAACCATCCTACATAGGCCGACCTCTACCATACTCTTGGGGCATCGGCCCCCACTGAAATCTTCAGAATATGCATAGTTGATACCGTACCCTATTGATGTTTTTACCCACATACTTTAACGAAGATGCCTTGGTAAGCCAATTGATTCAAGCAACTCCTTCAAACCACTAAAGAATGACAAGAATAACGCTCTTGGAATTTATGATCTTCCAATTCTTGCAATTTATAATCATGAAAAGTGTTGTCTAGAGTGAATAAGGTGCGCAGCCGATTGTTTCTGTCAATAGTTTCTAAATTCACAGACCAATGAGCGGCGGGAAATGATTCAAACTCAAGGTCTTAAACTTCCAGACATAAATAGAGCCAAATCATTTACCAGATCATCACAAATACCTTGAGAATTTTCTAAATTGACGATATAAGAGAGACACTTCTAGATTGTGTTTTAAGTTTGTTGAAGCAATTTCTAGTTTGTAACTTATATGTTTATTAACAACATGAAGCTTGTTATTTTTTTTGTGGGGGGGGGGGATTAACACGCAGAATAAATCCAATATTGCACGACAATAGAATCCAAAGTAGATAAGTTGCTAGTAATCAAAATGAAGAAGGCAGAATGTAATAGCTAATTACCCACCATTCATGCAAAAACTAGTAAACGAAGTTAAGAAAATTTAAAATAAACGACTGCATGACCCGATTCAAAGCCAAATTGAAATGAAATATTTAAAACAAAGTAAGAAAAGATGCGACAGAGTCTGACACAGGGTTGACAACCACGCAGGGAACAGATTCAAATGTAGATGCAAAGCAGGATTGAACAAATCAATCTCACCGGTTTTGCAAGAATACAAATCCCTAGGGTTCTGACCTTCTTCAATACTCGCGGCGAGCCGGAGAACAACCGCGCGGGCTGACACGGTAGACGGCTTCCTACGGCGAGCACAGCCAAGTGTGTAAAGCTTGAAGACGCTGCTACTGACAGACTGTACAATAACGGTTAATTTTTTTGTTAATTAGTTACAACTTTCAGTTAGCTTGTTACTATACCGTTAGCCTTTAGATAGTAACTTATGTTAGTTATTCATCAAATTTCTATCACGTGTATAAAAGTAAGGATGTACACGAGATACAATGATTGAATAATACACTATTTTCAATCCTTGGTTCCTCTGCACTTTCTTCTTCGTGATTCCTCTTCTAAATTGTATCAGCTGCCAGCTGGAGCGGAGTGGTCGTCGGCGGGCAGGAGGGAACCGTGCACGATAGGACCAGCTTCTGGCCTTTGCCCTTTTTTTTTTAATCCATCCAACGGTGATTTTACGGATTTTAATGTTTTAATAATTTTTCTGGTTAAGATACTTTAACCTTGTCTTTTTTTTTTATAACAACTTTAACCTTGTCTTTTAACCCCTTACCACTTTGAATACATACAAATCCTTAACCCCCTCAAACAATATTGCCAAAAATTCTTAGCATAAGCTTAAAAAATAAGGTTAAGGTGTAAGTTTTTTTTTTTGATATAAAAAGGTTTAGGTGAGTTTGGCACCAGTCCCCCACCAAGATCAGGACACGGCCCCAGGGCTCTTTAAGCGCTTACAAGGGACTTACGAGATCGCCTACCAATGAGGTCTCCCCGTCGGTCAGAGGGTTCGAACACACACCCTTGTGAAGGTTAAGGTGTAAGTTTACTCAAACAATAGCTATAAAAGCATGTCAACCCGCTGGTTATGGGCTTGCCTTTCACAAGAGGGCTCAAATACCCATCAAGATTTTTCTTTCATCCATAATATTTTTTCAATTTGAACTTGAAATATGTTTTTTTACTTTTTAATACCTAAAATGAAATTTTTTATAGATTTAATTTATAAAAATACACTACAACTTAAACATAAAATATTTAATAAAAATTTTAAATAATACAACTTAAAGATATATAATACACTTTATAAAATTGAATTCAAACTAAATATATAAACCAATCAAATAATCAACAAACATATTATATTAATTAGATTTATATTATTATTAGAGGTTATCTACGTATTTTTAGAAATCACGTTTAATTTTTAAAAATTAAAAAAAGAAGTGGGTTGGCGGGCCGGTTTGCCAATGTATCTAGTTTTGACCAATTCAACTAGCCACGGTTGGCGGATTCAACCTGCCCATGTTACCAGCTCTAGCTTCACAAAAAAAAAAAGTATGGATACGACGTGCCAAAAGTTCACACAAGATCGAACTTCTAGAAAATTTTTCGTCACAGACAATATTGTCTCATAAGTTTTTTTAGGTGTAATGTTATACAAAAAGTCTCAAAATGAAGCAATCTTATTATTTACCGTTAAAAATATTGATAATCAATGTTATTCTTTTGATAAAATCAAGCAACGCTAATATTATTCTTAAAAAGACTTCAAAAATACTTATACAAACTTCAAAAACCTATTTGTACATTAGCCCTAAATAATTTGGTAAATATAGACATAAAAAAATTATACGAAAATTTGATTAATTCTTTTAATAAATATATATTGTATAAATATTTGTAGAAAAATGTTAAATTATAAATTTAAAGGACTTATTTCATCTCTCAAACTTATATATGGTATTTATGATAAGCAAAAATATATATTTAATATACATAATATATTTTTAGGCATTTAAGAAACTAAAAATAAATAAATTTCAATAAATATGATTAAAAATTAAAACTATAAATTTTATGATATCTCAGTATTAAGAAAAATATAACTTCTAGGAAAGTTTTGAAAATTTAAGTATCTATTAGAATTATTTTATTTTTTGGTTGTATAAATTTTTTTGGAAAATATATGTATAATATGTTTAAATAGTTCTTTTTATTAAATTAGCATTGCCCACTCGGTTAGGGTTCCATCTCCCTCTTTGTTAGGGTTTGTCTCTCGGCTAGTTGAGATTGGATCAACGAATCTATCGGGTTAGCGATCTTTTCCTCATCCGTGAAGGGCTTTATTTTCTTATCTTGGTGAGTTTCTAGATTGTATTTTTTTGGGCGGCTCTCGAAGGTGATGGATTCAAATGGGTTATCTGAGGGGGGTAAGTATAGTGGTGAAGGGGATTGTCGATTAGAGGTGTGTGGGTTTCGTTCTAGTGTGACGACCTCCGATTGTAATCTCCGATGGGTGCCTCCAAGGTCTTGGAAGGCTATGCTCGAAAAGCTTGGCTAAGGATGAGTTTCGACCCAACTTAACATTGTTGTTGCTGGAACGGTTGAGGTACAGGGCTTCTTCTCCTTGATGCTTAAGCTCTCTCTCTCTCTCTCTCTCAATATGTAGCACCATCTCAGCATCAAGGCTTGGATGAATTGCAGAGGCAGTAGTTTGGTGCAAATCAATGCTGGGCTCATCAACTCGGATGCAAAAAATCCACCAATGGTTGATTTTTCCTCTACCACTACGCCCCTGTCTTGGAAAACTGATGGAAGCATAGCGATTCAAGTAGCTGGAGGATTATGATGTCAGGATGAAGAGTAGAGGAGCTCAAAGAAGAGGGCTTTGAATGCTATGGTGTCGGAGGCAAGTAGCTTTCCCAATTCTCAAAAAATTTCTTACATAGTTGACTTGGGTTGGAGTTTTCAGAAGAGAAGTGTGCCTGAAGTTGTTGTTGGATTCACCTTATTAAGCAACGTTGATTATATTGGAGTGTTGAATCCAGATGTAGCAAGGTTCAACTGTTATTATAGTGAGGCTTGGTGTATTTTTAGTCCGATCAGAGGACCTTTCAAATCTAGTGGTTCTATTCTTGTTGTCTTTGGACTGGTTGAATTGGTGTGTAATGTGTTTAGGCACAAAACAGAAGGAAGGGAAGTTCATGGTGTTAATTTTATGGGTGCTGAATATTTTTTCTGTGAATGGTTTTGGTGGATTTGAGACTCTTTCCTTTGGGTCAATGGCTGGCGTTTTTGAGGTTCCTAATTCAGCGGTAAGGCTATTTGATGGTCAAGTTAGAATCACTGTCTTGAGCCTGTTAAGTAGATGTGTACATGGTGTTCATCAAGGGTTTCACACATGTTTAGTGTGAATGGTTACACTGTTCTTATATTGGCAAATCATGAGCATGTTTAGTGTGTAAGGAAATGTTACTCTTCCTTGGGCTGGAGTGGTCATTCTATCTTCTATTATAAGGATGATTGTGTTTCTCTTGTTATTATTAGGATTATTAATCTTCTTGAGTTTCTTTCCTCAAGGAATTTGATCAGAAACCATTTTTATGTATAGATTCTTTTAGAAGCATATTTGGCAACTAGGTGACTCGTTAAAGCTTCTTTTGACAACTCTTACCCTTCCAATCGGGTTTCTCAGGATTCGTCGCAGTTGATGGCATTTTTGGTGGTTCATGTTAGAGACTTGATTTGCTGCAGTGTTGTACTTTTATTTGCTTGTTTCTTCTTTGTTTATTTCATGGTGTCTAGTTTACTGATTTAGGTTGGTTGCCTGGTTTGGTAACCTATATGACTTTGTAAGTTGGTTTATTTTAATTTAATATTTCGTTGTTGGCAAAAAAAAGTTCTTTTATTAAAGAAGAAGAAAATTTAAGAGTCAAACTTAAGTGGCAATTAACAGTTTGTGTGGATGGAAATAGGATCTGAAATGTATAAAGAAAGTTCATGTAACATACATTTTAAATGTAAGGGAGGTTTCTAAAATAGAGGAGAGTTCTTTGTAATGAATTAAGATATTTAGACTGGGGAGTGGTTATTCTGTTTCTATTTGTACCATCGTTAATTAGAAGTCTTATTTGTCAAGAGGTTACCGTTCAAATGGCACCCAACACCCCCCATTCATAGAGGAGAAGGGGTTCAATTGTCTAAACCAGAAAAAAAAAATTAGGAGTTTAATTACCTATCATTAATTTTTGCCCAAAAAAATTATCTATCATTAATAATAGTTGTAAAATGGTTGCACATCGAGTGGAGGGTATTTTTATAAAATAATAAATTTAACAAGACAAATTAATTTTAACTAATTTTGTTAGTATTAACGAGTTGGTTATTTGTTGGGGCTGAGGATGTTATACACACAGGAGAGACAGGTTTTTAAATTTCCATTCTCATCATCCTCTTGAGAAAAACGTACATGTAGAGAATGAAGAATATGATTGGCAAAAATTAAAAAAAAAAAAACAGAGAGAGAGAATGAAGAATATGACTAGTGAACCAAACAGGCCGAAGACAAGTGCCATTGGACACCATAATTTTAACGAAGTATGCCTGATGAGTTCCTGTCCTACAGAAAAGAAAGGAAGATATTCACCCCACGACATAAAAACAAAGGAAGGAAGACGAGGGAGGAGCCGTGTGCCCTCATTAATTGTGTAATACGAGTAGCAGAAACTCTTTGGGGAATTTACACAGAGATCCCAAACAACCCATTTAATTTATTCTCATGGACCTTTTGTAATATATTTCAATTAGTCGCCCTTGAACCATTTGAAAGAGAGAGGGATGAAAACAGGGCGCAAACTCAGTCGCGCGGGTTTCTTTCCTACTACCCTCGCCTTCTCCGCTCTCACCCAGCCTGCGGTGTCTGTGTGCGCTATCGGCGGAACTCGTTTTCCCTTTTTAATATCCAGCTGCCCTAAGCTTAGTTCGGTGCGATTGGCTTTCTTTGTCTAGCCCGCTCGTTCCTCCAACTGGAGAGCGTTACCACCTGTACTCGCCAATTGCCATCCATCCAAGCCTACACAATCGTCCTCCGACGTTGATGATTATTCTTCAATTCATCAGTTATAGGAAGAGACCAGTCTATATGCGCAGCATGCGGTGCAACCGAAGGCAACTCCGTACAAATAGAAACAGAAGTAATAGGCAAAACTTTTGTATATTGTTCTCATTGTCAATAAAGTGATTTGACATCATTGTTTACTCTGATGCGTAGGCGCTCTAAGTTCCCATGAACGAGTCTTTCTTGTCCCTCTGAACATCTTTTAGCAGCTTGTACTCTCTTTTCTCATATGGAACTAGAGGGGGTAAGGCTTGAGTCGTTTCTCATTTTTAAAGAAAACTATTATTTGTTGTATGCTTGTTTTTGGGTGATGATATGTGGGTTGGGCGAGGGTGGACACTATTACAGATGATTGTGTCTTGAGTTAGTATTTGACTCTCAGCATGAATATGATTTGAGCGGATTTGAATGCGTTGGTGTGTTCTGTGGTATTGTCTGATGTGCACAACTAGTGCTTGTTAAATTGCTTAAAGGAGGAACTCAATTTAAATATATGCCAGGCCAATTGTAATTGTAATTTTTCTTGGTTCTAATCATATGATGTTCGTTCTCCTTATTTACTTGAATGTGTCAAAGTGGTGCCCTTCCTTATTTAATCTTGTTAGATTCCCACTACTATGCCAAGTGATAGTTTATATATTAAATTATTTTTATCCTTGAATAAGTATACTAAAGGGTTGTGAATCTTCGAATGAAAACTAAGTCTGTTGGACTGTAGTGAATATTGTTTAATATTAATAGAGGCCTACTTATTTTGTTGTATGAACTTGGGTGAAATGTTTGGCATGTGATAATCCTTTATCACTTGTATCAGATTGCTCAATCTGTGATGTTGTTACATAAGATTTATGCTTGAGAGTTGTTCATTTCTTACATAACATTAGTTGATAATAGCTGAAAACCAAGCCCTCCATATTGTATTGCAGTTTTCAGAAATTATTTGATGTTCTATTTTTAGGGGACAACAGCCAAAATTACTGCTATTCTACTGGGGGTGACTTGTTTCTAACATAATGGATTTGATTTTCAGGCCTCTCTTTTTAAAAATGTGGTTCATCGATCAGATGCTGGATTACTTGTGTCTGGAATCAAGCATGAAGAGAAACAGATTCAACTTAAGAAAAGGTATTTCTCTCTTTCATTGATTTTTTATGCTGATTTTTCCCTTCTTACTCTGAATAAGAATTTGATCTGGTGTAGGTGGTTGTTGGACATTGCCTCTTCAAAATCTGATCAAAAGCTCTTATATGCTGAATCATTAAAAATATTTTCTAATTGGATTCTAACAACTCTTTCAGGTATTTTATGAATCAGTAAGAACCTATGTTGAGCGCGTCTCTGGGGAATGCCATATTGAGCCTAAATTTAATGTTATTCAGGATGAGATGTTATCGGTTGACCTACCCATCATTAAAAGGATGAGATTGTTAGGTGTTTATTTGATTAATGTGAATTGTTGACTTGGTTCTCAGTTCATTTATGGATTCTCACATGATTCTGCTCTCATTTGGTTATGATTTCAGATACCTTGTTCCAGGTGATTTGTCCATTGGTCAGTTTGTTTATGTTATACGTAAGAGAATTAAACTTGGTTCAGAGAAACCTATATTTGTTTTCATCAATAACACTCTACCTCCAACTGGTAAGTGATGAACTCATTATGTTTCATACTGAGTATTCTAAAGTTTATGAGATCATTATTTTTTTTAGGTTATTGCAGCTGCGTTGATGTCTGCTACATATGAGGAACATAAGGATGAAGATGGCTTTCTTTACATGACTTACAGTGGAGAGAACACTTTCGGATCACATAAAGCCCAACGTGGATAACCCCAAAAACATATATCGTGAAAACGTCATATCCATGCTTGAGGGGTTCAACAAGAGAGGGGGTGACGTAGCAGGTTTTGTTCCTTTCCATTTTTAATTGTACAGATTTAGTTGTTCCTTTCGGGTTGTAAATTCATTGCTGCTCAGATGTAAAGTGTACAATTAGTTTTATTAGTTATAATATCATTTGTAACTTTATATTCACTTGTGTGTGATACTACCATACTGTCCAATTTATTGATATTTGTAACTTCATTAACAACCCTAACAGATATCATTAACAACCCTAACAGATATCATTAACAACCTCATTAGCTGTCATTAACAACCTCAGCAGCTCCCATTTACAATCCCAGCAACTTCCATTTACAACGAAGCAGCTGTCATCGACAAACCCCAGCTGTCACTGACAATCCACTAGCTCCCATTTACAGCCCCAGCAGCTCCCATTTACAACCCTAGTAGCTTCCACTTACAACTCCACCAGTTGCAACTGATAGCCCCAACAACTCCCATTTACAACCCCAACAGTTCCTATTTACAACTCACGCAGCTGTCACTGACAACCCCAGTAGCTCTCATTTACAACTCCAGTAGCTTCAATTTACAACCCAAGCAGCTGTCACTTGCAACCCTATCAACTTCCATTTACAACTCAAGCAACTTCAATTTACAACCTAAGCAGCTGTCAGTGACAACCCCACCAACTATCACTAACAACACGAATCAATTACAAGAGCAAAAATGCATATGAAAGAACTAGTGGTGAAAATGCTAAGCAGTTGCAGCAATTTCATCAAGAATAAAGTATAGCAATAGCCATACTTAACTAGATATTGTTATCTTTTTGCACTTTGAGTGCCAAAAGAGAATAAAAGCATTTCTATCAGCTGACAACCAGGCAACAATATATTTCTATCAGAATATATAGTTGTTGCACTTTGAGTACCAAAAGTTACAAATGATATTATAACCAATAAAACCAGTTTTACACTTCACATATAAATAGCAATGAATTTACAACCCAAAAGGAATAACTACATTGTATAATTAAAAAAGGTAAAGGAATAACTAAATGATATTACAAACTAGCTACGTTAAAGAGATCAAATAGGCTTCCTCATCCAAATAGGCTTCTGCTTGTTCACCAAAGACCGTTCATGGAACACCTCCTTGATATTCTTTTTTTAATCTTCTTTTTCCTTCTCCTCGTCTACTTCCTCAACCTTACCTTCCTTTTCCTTCTTCTCTTCCTCGCCCTCATCACTAGAAATATCCTTCTTAGTTGTCTTCTCAACCCGGAGAGAAATTAGGCAGCTGATGAACTCAGAATGCTTCTTCATCAAGTCCTTCAGGCATCGTTCCTCATGGTACTCAAGCTAATTGTATTATAACATGCTCCAACTTAGTGCCCACAGCCAATTGAAATTGAAAGAATGCATATCAGTACAATGGGATAGATAGAGAGATAAAAAGTGGGTATCAAAGAATTTGAAAGAAAACTTAGAAGCAATCCCCTCAATGTATAAAGTTGCATGGCAGTATTACATGACTCATTGATATATTCTTACATGAAAGAAAAATTAGAAGCAAGCCCCTCACTGATATATTCTTTATAAAGGAATTACCATGGATGACCATAAAGCCTTCGTTTGCATGACTGCACAAACTATTGAAGCCAAAATTGAAAGGAAGGAGGAGAAAGTACAATTTACAAGAGTGAATGTATCAGCATCATTCTCTCATTAAATAACTTCTAAATTTTGTGGGTAGCTTATAAAAGGATTTAAAACCCCAATAGATTTACCAACTCTTATTTGAAGTTGATTCAGTAAGTTATATAGTTAAACTGTCAGCTATTATGTTCAGAATTCAAAGACTACTATGAGATCGATTTGTTCGAAGCCATGCTGATAGAAGAAAAGAACCAGAAAACAGTGACATGGCAAAGAAATAAATGGTTATTTCATTAATTTGCACATTTATTTGTGCCTGCATAGAAAATTTAAAAACAAAAAGGTAAGATAAGGAAAAAATTTACTTGACAACTACGTGAAAAAATTTAAATGGTTATTTCATTAATTTGCACAACTTCAGTTACTCACCTCCTCCAACACAATCTTCTTATATTGGGTATAAGCACTTAGAATCAAAAGTATATTGTCAAACCGAGAAAATATGCTATTTGTTTAAACACATTTGAAGTCTTCCTTACCTTGACTTGCCCAGGGTGAACCATCTAATGCTTTCTAGACCCTCTCAACTTCTTTCAAAATCCAGTACTCCCATTAAAGTCTGCTACACAATTAAGCATATTTTGCCCCAAGTCGCCATACGCTTCCACATCCCTCATCACAGAAGAAAACTCAAAGAAGCTTAACACATCCGAAGATTAATATGACAAGAGTGGCGAACAAGTTACAACAATACAGGAGAAATAAAGCTATTTATCTTTTGAGGACATAACCAAATTACCCCTGTATCACCAGCAATGGCATCTACTGAATAAGCAACTTCCATTTCTCTGTCATTCTCAAGAAATGATGCACGCTATATAATATAAAGGTAAGAGAATGCTAAATAATCATAAAATTACTTTACCAACTGTCTATGCCTACACAAGTGGCTGCGTGCGGCGACATCAAACCTGTGATGCGTCCATGTTTGCAGTGCGACGGCTTCAGACAAGCAGAGCGACGGCTTCAAGCGAGAAGATGTGAGTCCACGATTTTCAAATGAATGGAGCTCACATTTTGACTCCTCACTTTCCAAAACCACTGAGAAGAGCATTTTGGACTTTGACAAAGCACAATTAACCACTTAAAAAGGTCCCATAGGACCTTACAGTAATTGTCAGATTGTTTGGGAACTTTTAATGATTTTTTTTTTCTTCCTTAGGATCCCTTTGTCATTTTCCGAAACTCTTTCTCTGTTTATCTCTCTCTATCACGCACAAATAAGTTTGAACGTGTTTTATGAAGGGACTGAAGTGTAATGAAGCTCTCAATTCTCAAACACTATTTAGGAAGTAGCTAGTAGCCTAATAGCTGGCTGGCTGGTTGCAGTATTTGCATGGCTAGTCGTGAGTAGAGTTACTGAAAGGAAAAAACTTGGTATTTTCTGTAGTATTCGTTGACCGCATTTTGCATCACCACTGCTGTGCACTCATGAGTTGAGTTATTCAAAGAAGAAGACGTAGCGGTGGCCAGCCACACGGATGAGCGTATTAGATAGATAGATGGTTGTAGATGGCGTTTTGCAGAGATCAATCATGTGATCATAATGATGTTCTGCGGTCAGAGATAGATAGTCCAAAAGCAAGTTGGCCTTTCTGGCTTTATCAGGAAAGGCCGTCGGATAGATTTTTTTACTTGCCCTCACTCACTCCTCTGGAAAAGAGTGAGTAAGGCCCTACTGTTGGGACTCAGAACCCAGCAGCGCCGCTGCACAACCACATCAGATCAGAATAGATAGTGTTCGTTGTTTACATTTGATCTCTGCGTCTGTGTATTTATATGTCTTCAATTGTTAGCCTCAAATTTGTGTATATATATACGCAACTAATCCTGCAGGAGCAGGTAATCAACAAAACTGCTCATGTATGCTCTGACTTTAACTTAATTAGTATACACTTAAGAGTCTTAATACGCTTGCTTTGTTTTAGGGGAACGGAAATTGAAGGCGGTTTGAAGATAGGGAATGAAACCAAGGCACCATTAGTAGTAGCATAAGATTTGTGCTAGTAGTACACTGCTCACCGAGACTACTTGGAACGAAAAGCATATATAACGAGGAAACAAGTGTGATTGTGATTATAAACTGACTGAAATAACATATTTATAAACTTGAGTGTGAGGAGTCAGAAAGAGGAGATGCAGCAAACTGAGTTGTTGCAGATTTCAGGCATCTTAAAAAGTGATCACGATGAATCGTGTATCTGATCTTAACCATGGTGTTGTTGAGAACACCTTTTTATGGGAAAGAGTCAAAGAGATGTGAAAGGAGAGAGACCAGCTTGTGACCAGTTCAAGAATGAAGGGAGGCCCATTCAGTTTGGGGGAACCAATTAAGTTGCATGATATTGGGTCCTACAATACAAAGAGAGAGGGAGGCTAGGGGTAAGAGTGAGAGAATTTTGGTGAGAGGAGTTGAATTGAATGTATGCAACAGGAGGGGATAGGGTAGGTACTGTAAATGAGCTTTTCTGTTAGGTGGGCTGTCGTTTTTATAGCAGAGGCCAAGAGGGGGAAGAAAAGAAACAAGGGTGGATGATGTGCTTGCTTCTGCTGACATGGAGAAAGGTGACCTCTTATGCCTACAGCTCACATACATGCGCCTTCCTTACATTTGTACCGTTCTACATTTCTATACTAGCCTCTCTATATTCTCTTCTTCTCATACATGTTTATATATAGGTATATACAGGGAGGATTTCAGCAGACCCCCTACCCCTACCAGAGACTTTTACTTTAAAACTACACTACAGTACTAAAAGACTAAATTGAAACCATGCATTGATGGGAAATAACCTAAATGCCCTTCTTTTGTATGAAGGCTAGTTATGGTGTTTGTTTGGAAAAGCTTATTTACTCCCTAAAAGCATGTTCAACAGTGTTTTTACGTAAAACGAAATAATCTCCTCCATATATTTACCTCGGCTTACGTAAAAGTACTTCTTTACCTCGTTTCCAAACGGACACATTATATTATTTCAGTTTATTAAAATGTGTATGAACACTGCCAACCACAAGAAAATCTTCTACTGGTGTACCAAAGATAAGCAGAGCATGGAAAGGATTAATTAAGTGGTGAATCAGTGAAGCTAATTAGTAGGGAGTAATTAAGAAAGACAAAGGTTAAAGCAGTCTAGAGACGGAGGCAGTGGGAGCCATAAATAGAATAAAAAGGGTTGTGTGTGAGCCTGTGAGGGATGATGGGGATTGGAGGGAGGGGAATCTTACGCAGAGAGGCAGGACTGAGCAAGACCACGTTGTTGCCACCAAATCCCTCAAAGCCTTTTTCTTTCATTTTTGAAGTCAGTGTCATTGATATTACTCCACAAAGATGGTGAGATTTGCCCCTTCATTGGGTTTGAAACTGAGGCCGCCTCTTGGTGTCAACAATAAAACAGAGCTCAATCAAGGGAAGGAGGTGTGAGAGCAGTTGGTTTGTGTCAAACCAATCTTTCTCTTGTTGGCAGATTCAATTTTTTCATTCTCATTTCACAACATCAATTACCTGAAACTCAAAAGATTTAGCCTTTTCTTTCGGCTGAGTTACCTCCCAAACACACTTTACATGTATGACAATAAGGGCCCTGTCATGAATCCCATGTTAAAACTGTCTGGCTTCTAAAAGCCTTGAGTTTCTAATAGCCAGTTCTTGGGGGTGTGGCCATTCCAATAAATCCGGTTATAGGGCTCTGCCTGTAAGTAATTACCAATAAAGGAACCTGGGAACATAGGCAAATAATGGAGTGGTTGCTGGTGCAATTAAGATTGTTATGTTATTGCCTCAGATCCTGGGCGTGTATGATTGTGCAATATTAATGACCTGCATTGCTTGAATGACTAAACTGCCCTTTTTTGAGTACTGGTGCGCCATAAAAGTTGTACAGGGGGAGAAAACAGGTCAGAAAAGGACAAGGTGCACTTCCAAGTCCAACCTGTACTTCAAAAATGAACAGCCCTTTCGATGCACAATAAAATAGAATTATCACGACAACGACGACGATGATGATACTGGGGAGCATTATATTAAAGAGAGGTGATAGGGATCAAGAAAGAAAATTAAGATTTGAGGATGGTAACTATTTAGAATTTAGTATTTACACAAGAGATGTGAGAGAGGATATAAAAATGGTAGGATAGGTGGAGCCGCAGAGGGAATCCAGAATAATAAATTGAAGTATCCGTTGAGTGAGTGGGAGAGGCGAGAGAGAGAGAGAGGAGTGGTCAAAGAGCTCAATGAGTAGATATTAAAGTGGTAGGACTGAATGACAAGCTCAGACAGTATTTGATGATTAGATTTGGTTGGTTTTGGTTTTGGACTTGCTCGCCTTTATAATATAAAAGAAAATACATGAAAAAGAATCCCTTACAAACATTGGCCCATGATAATTTTTTTATTAGAATATATTTTAGAAAATGATTTTTATCTATAACACATTTTGAAAAATAAAAATTTATTTAAATAATACTGCAAAAGTAACTTTTAGTAAAAAATGAATTTCATTAAATGATACATATATACATATATTTTTTATTTTATATTGTGATAAAATTAGCAAAAAAGTTGTTAGAATACTTACATCACGACTTAATATATATACTTCGTGATTTGAAATTTTCACGTTTAGGTTGCGATATAAAATGCCCTCTAGGTAGGAGTTTTTTTTCCCTCCTCCCTAGAATACATTATGGGGGGTGAGAATTTTTTATCCTTCTCCCTAAAATGCATTATTGGGTTATAATGCGGAATGCATTTTGTTCAGAATTATTGTCAAACGCTGCCCCATCCAGAATGAATTCCCCATCTTTCCAACAGATTCCCAATCAGGCATATTGTAGTTGTTGATGGATGTGAATGGGAAGATAGGAATGTAATTAATTGGAATTGGGAGCAAGATCATGTAAATCTGCCTTGGACATGAATGAATAAAGAAGCAAAGGGGGGGCCTACAATAATATGTGATTCATTAGTGATGATAACCAAGATTCAATGGTAGTGAGAGTGAAAGGGAAATCATTTGCTTTCCCACTTCATGGGTAATCAATCAAACAGCTTGTCCGAAACTCCCGCACATAATAACATTTACATAATTTCAGGTAAAATTTAGATTTTAGAGAATAATTTTTACAGATTTGAAGGTAAAACTTAGGTTTTGAAATATGATTGTGTTTGGGAAGTTGTTGATTTTTACAAAGTTCGAGATAAAAATTAAGTAAAAAAAAATAAAAAGAAAAAATTTATTATGATCGAGGAATAATTTGATAATAAAATAACATTTTTTTAAAATTAAGATTTTAAAAAAATACGAATACCCACGTAAAACCTAAATTTTAAGATAAAATCTAAATTTTGAAATATCTTCCTCACTAGAATCTCCTTACCATTCATAAATACTTTAAGATACCTGAAACCATCCTTGAGGATGCTGGACAAACTCTTGTTACAATCATCAACATTATCGTCTAATCTTAGTAACTGTAATTTTAATGATTACAAATATTCTAAGTTCCTGTTCAATTCGATCGCCCATTTCAATGTCTGAATACATGCATCATTTCCTAAGACATCACTTGTTTTTTTACCTCCTCGTAAACCATTTATGAGTTTACTAAAACAAAATTCCTCTCAGATATTTACCTCGGAATATATATCCTCAAAACGGACTATTCAAACAAGTCCTATGTACGCGTATGTAGACACATATAGTAAAAGATAAACATGTGTCTAACTGTGTTTTTAATAAAACGAGATAACTTTCTTCACATATTTATTTCTTCACATATTTATAAATGTGAAAATCAACCTACCACGTTCGAACATGCTCACCATGAAAAGGGCTTTCTTTTCCAAAAAGAAAATCTCAACAGAGGCAAAATTATGGAGATTCCATATATATATATATAAATATTAGCCAGAAAATAACGGATTAGCGAAGCAGAGGCTGAGCAAGAAGAACATAAAAATTCCACCGGCTTATGGACAAGAAGTGCGTGACCGCGTAAACTGAGATAATCTTCTCCATATATTTACCTCAATTTACGTAAATCGCTGCATTATGTATTGTTCCCTCACGAGTCAACGATTAATAACACCAACACTCTTTTACTCCTTATCTTCGATCGCAGCGATTCCTACCATAGCCCTGTTGTTGGTGGTGGCATCTCATGCTGCTTCCGCCTTCTTTCTTTTGTGGAGAAGAGAACAGCTGCCCGAACCCGAAAACCGAACCCGATTTCGAAGACCCCCTCAGCGAGCAAACCGGAACGTTCAGAACCGGAGTAACCCTCACATTCGCCGAGTACGATCGTTCCATTCCTCTCTGCTTATACCTTGTTCCGCCATTGAACGTGCTGGGGCTACTCGAGCTCCTTTCCAAGCTCTGAAACACTATCTTCCCCGACGAGTTCATTCTGGGGCTATCCACTGACACTCCTCTGCTTCCTACCGCACCGGATTCACCCGGAGCTCGCCGCACTGGACTCCTCCCGGCCCGACTACCCCATGGACAGTCAGTTGGCGATCTCTGATTATTACCGTACAAAGAGCCTGGCCTCGGCTTCACCGGTCGCATTCTCGGGCGAGCCGAGTTCGGGTTGGGATTGAGCCTGTCCGAATCGAACGACAGCCTGGGGAGATCTTCGTACTCGTGGCCAGAAGACGAAGACGAGAGCGAGTGACGAGAGGAGATCGAAACGGATTCAGAGTCTGACTCCTTCAGCAATGGGAGACTCAAGGACGCATCTGAAGAAGATGAGGGGCAGGAGGAAGATTTGGAGGTCCTGGGGAGAAAATGCTTGAGGGATTTGTTAGCGATAGAAGGCGACGAAGAAGACGCCGTTTTCTGAGAGTCGCTCTTGGCGGCTGCAACAGTGGGGTGACTCTGACACAACCTCTTGAGGCCGAGAAGGTCTTTCCAGCGACTGGAACACCTGGGAGCCTTGGGGGAGAATGAGGGGTCATTGCCGGAGACATGAGGGGTGGAGGCGGCGTCCGGCGAAGGGAACTTGGAGGTGGAAGGTGGAAGGGAGGTGAGATGAAGGGGAACGAGCTTGCCATTGGAGAAGAGCTGGTCGGCGGGGAGCATGGCGACTGGGTCTTGAAGAGTGAACTCGAAATCTGAGTGGGAAGGACGGGGATCCGGAAAGTGCGGCGGCTGAGATTTGGCCGGAGCTAGCCATGGGAAGGAGGAGCGGGTAGGGGAATCCAGGAAGTTATCGGGAGGCATAGCGATGTTGTTGACACAAGCAGAAGCCATTGGAGATAGAGAGAGGAGTAGGCTTTGTCTGGGTGGGAGAGTGAAGGAGGAGAGACGGGGATGGGGTGTAGAAGTTGCAGTGCCATTCCACGAGGATTCGGAAGGTACATTTATATAACAGTTGCTGTGCGGAGCTACATGGAAGCTAGCTAAGCTTGTCTCCTCTCCTTTTCCTTTCTTTTCTTTTCTTTTTTATAACTATTTCTTTTCTTTTCTTCTTTTTCTTACAACCATGTCTCATTTCTACATCATCACTCCTTAACATGTTACATCCTTTTCCACTTCAAAATTATGCATGCACTCCCTCAAGCGACAATATATTTTGATTGTTTGGCAAAGTTTAACTTTTACCCAAAAACATGTTCAACAGTGTTTTTCCGCAAAACGAAATAATCTCCTTCACATATTTTCTTCAACTTAAGTAAAAATACTTTTTTACCGTGTTGCCAAACGGATCCAATATGTTTTAGTATTCAGTATTCAAACTAACAAGAAAACCACATTTCATGAGAATGTTGCGTCCTTTCCTTAACTTTGTCTATTTGTTATTTAGTAATTAAATAAATAAGAATCACTCACACCTCCTCATCCATATATGGCCCATCATGGTTATCCACTAATGAAACAAGCCTGGTGAAATCGTAATTGTACTAATCAAATATGCAGTAGTCACCGTTAGGAGACTCACCCACCATTTTCAGGTATGCAACTCGGGTCGGATCTGGATTAGTCGGGACGAAGCTCCGGAGACCAGGTGGAAAACAAAAAAAAAAAGATAAATGTATAACTGTCAAACTTAAAATTTGCTCCTCTCCTTTAAACCAAACAAAGCTCGTAACATCTTCCCTAAATACATCTATCTTTAATTAACCCACTACTTTAAACCAGATAAGGGCTTAATGAGTTAATTTGTTGATATGCATCTATAACATATATGTGGTTGCATATATCTCATATTTGTATTTTAAAAATTTTGAAAATTACAACTTCACGTGCCTGTCATATATTTGTTGTATCAATATTTACACAATCGTGACCACCGGGAGCTGGAGCGCAGTGGTTGAGGCAACTGTCGCTCTCCAGGAGTCGAGGGTTCGATCCCTGGAGCCGCTCTCGATGGGAGGGGATTTCCCACCCTTGGTGCAAAGCACCTTACAGGGGTGTGCCTCGCTCTTATCCCCGCTCCGGACTAGTCGGTTGCCCCGGGTTACCTGGTCCAGTTGAAAGAAGGCCAGGGACTCAGGAAAAGGCGCCGGATACTGGGGGGTTCCGGGTGTGGGTCAAATGATCCACTTGCCTGTTGTTCACCAAAAAAAAAAATATTTACACTCGTGTCATTATCATATAAATACCATACAGTCAACAGTTTTATAGTCCGGTTATACGATGGTTTTCTTGTAAATGTGAAAACTACCATACAAGAACTTTTAACATCCATGTGCTTGTGTAAACATCCGTTAAAGGAAGCGAACGTGAGAAGGTTCATCCGTTTCCTTTAAAGGACATCAAATACAAACGATTATAACATACCCTGACATCTATGTTCCTGAAAAAAAATGGATCTAAAAGACAAAAGAAAACGGATGTCAAAATGCCACTTGCAATAGTGGGTTCACAAGTTCAATCATGTTTATCAACTTATTTGACAATATGTTTAGAAAAGCTAAACGTGCGTTCAATAATGGTTTTTAGTAAAATAAGATAATTTCTTTCACATATTTACCTTGTAAATGGTAAAAATAATTTTCTACAGAGTTGCCAGAGCAGCCCTATAAATGATGTATGCCCCTCCAAATAAAAAATGGTATAGGCGTTACACAACATGAAATTGTTATATTCATTTTGTTTTGGATATTTTATGTCAGATGCTTTTTTATTGTCAGTTAGGAACAACATTGTTTGGCGGAAAAATGAAAGTTGGGCGAAGGCAAAAAGCCTATTTTGTTTTAGACATACACTAGGTGAGGTGCTACAAAACTTACCTTTGAAGGGACATATGATTTCATTGGCAAAAAAAAAGAAGAAGAAGAAGAAGGGACATATGATTTTCAACATCCCATGTCTCTACTCATCACATCATAACGCGATGAAAAACAGGTTGTCCAGTCCATGTTCAATGATCCTTTCTTTATTTTTTGTGTCGGTAGTTCTAAATTGTCAAAATTTCTCAGCAAGAGTTAGCCTTAATTGGATTGTTTATGTGTGTACGTGGGAATATATGATAAAAACGAATCAATAAATTTGTTCTAAAAAAAGTCGGATGCTTCTTTAGATCTCTCAAGACTCGCACCCGTTTTTTGATACAATAGAGACTCGATATCTCTTCATAAACAAAAAGGACAGAAATACTTTAAAAGATAGAAACGTTTTCAAAAGTTAAACACAGTTTAACAGTATTTTTTCCATAAAATGAGATAATCCCCTTCACATATTTACCTCGACTTGCGTAAAAGTGTTTCTACCACGTTCCTAAATAGGCACCATTTCTCCCATCTATTTTCCTTCTTTCTTTTTGCCCCTTTTATATTTTACTTGCGTCGGCATTTATCGATTTGTAGTTGCTCCCCGCAGGAGTGAAGCCGCATGTTTTTTTTTGTTCTCAAACGGGTTATCTATATAATCTATAGTTAAACATTACCCACCAAAACTACAATCTATTCCGTGAGTGATGTATTTATGCTGGAGACAGCTAAATAAAACGAAAGTCACGTGCTCACGCACTATCACTCCCGAATGAAAGTAATTTGGGAAGTAAAGAACAAAGACTGAAACTTTGGAGAGAATTGGTGAAGGAATATGCATACGTATAAAAAAAGAGTAAGGTGGGGTGGCATAAATAAAATGAAGGCTAGGTTATGAGGGAGAGGGAGGAGATTAAAATAATAATGGAGGCATACAAAGCGGACAAAAGGGCACTGATATTGAGAAGAAATGATGTCGTTTAATCAGCTTTTACCAGACACTTTCCCGACAACATTTCATGCATCTTTATCCATACCTAAACCTTCTTGCTTCGTTTCCCTCTCCCCTAGTTGCCTTTTATTTGGATATTTCATTTTAAATTATTGCTTACCCCACAAATACTCTTTTTTTTGAAGCCAAAAAGGATTATCTACTAAACTGATTCCTCATCACATTTAAAGTAATGATTTTGTGACATATGACTCCAGACATGAATGATTTCCCCCTCGCTTTCTGCCTTCTCTATTTTACAGGGTGCTTCTGCTCAACCCACAGCCTTATGCAGTAAGTTCCAACTTTCTGAGAACCTTCACTGTCAAGATGACGCCTTCTTTGACCAATCATGCCTGCCAGCCACCCTTCTTTCCAGCTAGCTTAGCTTGTTCATAAAATATGTGCTTCTTCTCCTCGTGAATGAGAAAGGGCAAGTGTTCGCCTTATAGTCTACCGCAAGCGTACAGGTCGCAAGTAGTATAAAAATATCGTTCCCATGAGGACTAACGCATAAACGAGATAATCAATGTAATTATGTGATTAATTAGGTTGGGCGAATTAAATTCCTCTCACAGCCAACACCCGTCGACGCTCTCACGTGTTTCTCTGTGATTTCAGCTCTCCTCCTGGCTCTGCGTGTGCGTCTCTCTCTCGCTCGTGCTGTCTCTCGTGCGTGCCGCCACTGGTTTCTCAATCTCCAGCTAATTCACGTCACCGAAAAACTCCTTCTTTTCGTCTCTTTCAGCTCGCGAAAACCAGCTCCTCGTCAGCCACCAAGCGCTCAGTTCTCCGGTCTCTCTCGTTGCTGTCTCACTCGTTTTCCAGCTGCTCAGAGACTCCTGCTGCTATCACGATGAAACTGTTGCTCTCCTGCGTCGAAAACTCCTGTTCGTCTCGTCCTCCTTGTTCAACCGGCGATGTCTCTCCCTAATATATTGTTGCTGCTTTTGTTGTGCCGCCCGAAGTCTCCTAGGTTTTCTCAAGTGTTCTCCTTTTCTTGCTCCAAAACGGCACCGTGAATTCCATGCTTTATGTGGCTGCCAATATTAACAGGCTAATGGATAATAATAATACTAATAATAGAAAATAATAAAAATTAAAATGTTTTATTTTTTCTTTAATCCTAAATATTTCTAGAATTATTATATTTGCAATAAAATCTTTAAATCATATGATTAATCCATATTTTATCAAGATCATTCATAAACCATTTAATTTCGTATTAATAACTCTCCAAATATATCAAATTATATATCAAATTCTATTAAAAATGGGGAGTTATCAGTAAGTACGACTGGTATCTATCAGACAAGCTTGATGCTTAGCATTCGTATGGATCCAAGCCATCACCATCCACTTCCTCACGCTCTTGCCTCTTCTTCATCATTTAATTCCCCATGTGACTAATTTCTTCTCCAAATTAGCTTGTGTTTGGCTGCTGCTGAGCAAGCCTTGTCACTTGGAAAACTTGACTCAACATCACTTTAATCACTACTCTTGCATTCGCCCACTCTCCTCGTTATATACTGTCCTTCCTTGTTTCTCAAGGTTTCTTCTTTATTTTACCCTTTAAGTGGTGCAGAGAGATGATCTTGTAAGCACTTTAGCTTGTTAAAGCCTCTCTGCCTCAGAGTTCTTACCGTTATTGCTTTACTGAATGCACAGCAGATGGGATACAGGCATTTCCTCTAAAGACCCTTTAAGAAAGGCCAGGATGTGTACGAACTAATGCTCATGACATAAAATATTAGTTTTACATGATGTTAGAATGTGAATAATACTTGTCTTCTTCAAGAGAATCAGTTGTCAGCATGTCTAATTGTTGATGATGGGTTCTTATGAGTCAGGACTGTGAGGACAGGATTTAAGTTGGAATGAGACATTTGATGCTCTATCTAGTCTATAATTTTCCTTGGGAGAGCATTTTCAACACCTCTTGGTTCTTCCTTTTTAGTATTTCCTCAATTTAACTGATCAATGACGTCTGTTTGAAGTCACTTGTTTGGACTATAATAGGTAACCACGCTCCAGTAAAGGGCAGAACAGAGTTACAAAGTTTAAAATAGTGCTCTATGCAGGAGTGAATTGTGCCTCTGTCCACCCTCAGAACCAAATCAGTGAGGAATCTCCACAAAAGAAACGAAAAGAAAAGGGTTAATTTCTATACCAATTCAAGACTCCTAGATATGGACTCATCTGAAGACTTTCCTCTCTCTGATTCCTCACTTATCTGGGCTATAGGTAAACAGTGTCTTAGGCCCAATGCTTATTTCACAGCCCTGCTCAATTGGGGACTAAGAGGTTGCTTATTTTTTTCTTGTGTAAAAGAAGATAACTATTTATCATATCCTAATCAGTGCAGCAGTTATGTACAGGGCTTTGTTAGTCTCAGAGCTGCTTTTTGTAATTTTTATTCTGCTTTATAGAGATTTCTTTTTGTCCCGATAGTGTACTGGAAATCTGCTTGCCAACATTTCCTTCAACCCCGACTCATCCCTAGAATGTGTCTATAGTTGCAAACAAGATTGACATTGATTGATGACATGTATAGCAATGGTAACGTTATGTGTAGTGTGTATGTCTGCTGTTTACTTTTGTTCCTCAATGCCAGCTTCTTCAATATGCTTTTGTTTTTCCTTTATTTTCTCTATAGCTCGATGTATCCCAGTTTCTTCAAAATTAAATGAAGAGTGAAGTGTTTGTCTTCTAGGTAGTGTAAGTGGCTCAAAATCAAAAGGAGTGAGAGTAATATATAATGCATGAGATGAAAAATTTCTTGAGTGCAGGTTCTTACTTTGACCCTTTAATCATAAGCTGAGATTTTTTTCTGTTTTCATGTTCAAATTGTTAATTCTGTGTAATTGCAGAAGGTAGAATAGTTGCTTGTACAAATAAATTATCATTACATTTGCAATGATGTTAACTATAATGCCTCAAAATCTCAATGGTCAAGTAAGTTGGCGGATACCACGGGCTCCAATTCAGATTGCTTGAGCTCAAATTCATTGTTATATGCAGCTGCCAAGTCCATAATTCTTACAGGCGGCACCATTCTTTCTCGCGTGCTTTTGAGGTGAGACATGTTACACACTCTCTGCCATTCCAACATAATACCTGAATTGTCATTAGGTTTTATATAGAAGAAAAATATATAGTTTTTTTTACTAAGCATATATATCCTTCTACTTGAGGTAATCCTATTTGAAGGCACTAAATGTAAGGATCTCTCTAAGTGAAAATTTAAACATTGGTTCACCACGTTATAAGACATTAACTCCTTCCACTAGATCTAACCCTTGTTGGCTAAAAGAAAAGCATTTTGACAACATGCAAGTCTTTCAAACACGCACTAATCTCATTCACAACATTACTTTTAAGGTCCAAAAAAAGAAGGTTGACAGGTTACATTTATTTTGATGCTCAAATCTTGTCTGCCCCCAGTCTTATCTATGGCTTTACCCTTTGTTCTGTGAAAGATGTGGTATTAGGCCAAATTATCTGCAGAATTATTTTTTGTTTCATGCATTAGCTTAGCTATAAGAAAATGTACTAGGAACATGTTACATAAATGTATAGGATATTAGTATAGAATCACTTCATATTGCAAAATATTTCCTTGGTTCTTCAAGACATTCTGCTGTTTATCCTATCCTAATAACGCTGCACGGGGCATCAGCCGCAAAGATTTTGGTTTTGCTCATGTAGCTTCTGAACTGTGTCATGTCATGTCATCTAAATTAAGAATATCTTGTTGAATTTGCAAGGAACAATACTCCCTAGACGAACATGATAACTAACTAATGTTTATTCAGAGAAAATAGGGACGCGAGCATGCACGTGTGTGTGTGGAAGACATGAATATAATCAAACACAGTTTTTCCAAGGTTGTTACATATCCATCAGAGTCAGTGGCGGAGCCACACTTTATTGAGTGTGGGCAATTGCCCCCACTCAAATTTTGGGTGTATATGTAAATACCTATTAGACTTTTATTTTACACCCACTGATTTTTAAGATTTGAACCTACTCAAATTATTTATACTTGTAAATTTGTTGTCATTTATTTGAAAATTAAAAATTGCCCCCACTGGTCTAGGGTTCTGGCTCCGCCACTGATGAGAGTGCTGGCTGGAATCGGTAGTCAAAGTTGTCTGTGTTCCATTATTGGTGATTGATTGGATTCTATATCCATCTTTGAATTGAAGAACAGAGTATATATCTCTATCAAAGGTGGAATTTTCAGATATCTGAGATTAAGTAGTAACAAGATTTCTGTTGTGGAGTATTAAAGACCACGCCTTTATTTTGGGTGAGCACCGTGGTTCAAAGTCTAGAGATATGGATAAACTTTAAAGCCGTATATTCATTTCACGTGTGGGTGGGCTTGGGGGAGCCTCTAAATGGGGTCCCACGCACCTGCAATTTTTCTTCACAACCAATTCATAGAGAAGAAATAAATCGGGCGTAATTATTAATACGTGAGCAGATGAATGTGGCCGAAACTCTTTACTGGTTTAGATAGGTACCATATCATTCTCATGGTTGCCCCAAAAAATATCACTTCTCATGTATTTATCAACTTAGCCGAACATTTTGATTCTTCCTTTTAACTTTTTGGGTCAAACATTTGCATTTGTGTTACATGACAGTGGACCACGCTCTTAGAGAAGGAAAAGAAGCAACCATGAATTATGATTGTTGTGAATAATACAAGTTTGTGATTGGAATATATATGGAAGCGAAAATGTTGAAGACATTGAATGGGTGGGGAGGTTGTGGGGTGAAGTCAAGTTGAACGCCGACACAGATAAAGAAGAGAATCCGCTATTTCATGGGATATGAAAGCACGCACGTGAACCCAAACTTCATTCTCATGTATACCTAAAAGTAGGGAGCCTCTGTTCACCTATCATCATTCATTAGTCATAGTTCCCCCCCTACCTTCCTCTACCCTCTCCCTCCCTAAAGTGCACATTGTGCAAGAAGAATCACCGGAAGATTTTAAGAGGACATGATCACAGAAAAATCTCAGCAATGATTATATATATATCGACTGTCATTTTTTATATCGTAACTTATCATTACATATTATTCACTACACTTATAGGATGTTTTGATAATTACGTTTCTCTTGTGAGACTCGTGCTAATGATCCTTCCTTATACATGTTAATTATATGGTATTTCTGTGACTCTGGAGTTTGCCAGTATAAATTAAATCACAAGTCGTTATCCTTGGAGGGGTAGTAGTCAAAGCGAGTGGATCGACAGTGCCTTCTTTTCAACCAAGTTTTAGTCTCTACCCTACCAAATATCCCTATGCTTGAACAAGGCTTCCATATATATATATATATATATATGCATCCACGATTTATTATTTAGTTCTTATCTGTAATATTAAGTCCTCTATGTTTTTTCTTGCCTCTGTTGTGCTATATAATTAATTGAAACGAAATGATGAGCATGCTTGTGTACAGATAGATAATGCACAGTAGAGCAGAACTTTGATTTGTCCAGTTCAGAAATTAAAAAAGAAGAGGAAATTAAATGTGGAATAGTTGAAGTTGTATGCAGTGACAACGAAATCAAGTTCACGTGTGGTTTGAGACAGCTGCCTAATATTCGCACCCTTAATTCTCTCAAATCCGTAACTTTGAACAAACCCATTCACTTCTCCTTTTCAGCAAAAAGACTCTTTGGATCTCCATTCAATTCTTGTATTCATGCATGCTCTGTATCCTTTTTTACTTTTTGATTGGATTTCTTTATTAGTGGCACATCCAAAGAATTAGCTGTTCATATAGTGCAGTCCATATATACTATATACATTAATAGTATAATGCTTCTTCTTGTTTGGAACATATCCCTTTCTCAATCCCAATATTCATTGTTTAATACTACTTCTAATCGTTAATATAAAATCCATTTAATCAATTTGGAGAGATTGAATAAGTTAACTAAATAACTTTAAAGTATTAATATAGTAATATAACATAGTAATGTATATAAGTATTTTAGAAAGATTGTATAATATATGTTATAATTAATCTCTTCAAATTAGTCAATCAAATCTTATATTAAGGATCACTATTTATTTATTTATTTATTTAATGCTAATTTAATTCCCATAATATGACTCCTCTCTAATCATTTAAAGACCACACATTTTAATTTTCGCTTCAACTCTTAATTAATTTGTCTCATTTTAACTACCAATTAGAATATGGCTCATATGTTTGCATAGAATCTAATATGAATATTATCACATCTCTCTTCATTTATGAACAGGAAAGCTTCCTATGTTATAATGGGGTAGTAAAGATGAGAATTTTTAAGATGGATGATGGTTATACAAAAAACATAAGATACATAATGAATATATACATATATAGAAAAGTTGATGAAGCGGCTATTAAAGAGAAAATGAGAACACGTTGATTGAGGTAGTTTGAACATATATAAGAAAGACCATTAGAGGAAGGCTGTTGGAGGCACCGGGAGGAGGGTAGATAAGGGAATATAGAGTTCTCTTGAAAGTGGTAGATGAAGATTAAAAAGAACACTTAATAAAACAACAAAGTTTGGTTCATTTGATAAATAGTTAACTCATAATTAATAAGATTATGAGTTCAAATTTTATTACAGATATATGAATCTTATTGGTAACTGATTTTTTAATACCTTTGAAAACTCAACCTAACTAAACTTTTTTGTATTAAAAGTAAATAAATAAAAAGAACAATCAACATATTTGTTAAATAGATTTTTTTAATTAACAGTTTATCTAGGGTTAATAACGTGAGGTTATTTAAAAATCACTAAAATCAAACTCTTTTTTAATTTACCCGATTTTTAACTGCTAAGATATCAGGATATTGATCACCTAACATCCTAACTCTCATATCCTCCTATAAAAAAAAGGCTCTTGCGCCAGAATATGTCTTCCCTTAATTTGTCATTATGTGATCTAAATCATTCATGAATGACCCATAAAGAAAATTAACAAATAAATAAAACTCTTCTAAAGGTCATGATTCTTGAAATATCCCTGTGGATGACAGCTTATTATCAACAACCAATTTGAATATAAACACAACCTATTTAATTCCGTTGATACATGTCACATGTTTGGGTCCAAAGTATGCAGAAAACTTCTTGATTTTACAGCAATCTCATTAAGAAAAATACTATAATTAATAGGGGATAGATATAATAGCCAAATGAATCAAGCATAAGACCAAGCAGAGTTGGACAAAACAAATAAATTAAACACCTTCATCCGTCAGTGATGAGCCCTCTTTTAAAGTTGGCACATTATTAATTAATTTGATTAATTATTCCTATACGTACTGGCTAGGGCCCATATAAAAAATTTCGACAAATTAAAGTTTTTAAAATTGGTTGGTTCATTCTTATGATTCAATAAGATTTTTACCAATTAAAATATAAACTACCTTTCTCAAATATTCACACACATATTTATAGTATTAAGTTGTAAAACAAATTAAATAGCAGTGCAAAAGTACAATTTTTCCACTTTTCCGTATTTCAAGATACGATAGTATATTATCTATGTCATTCTTAGAGCCATTTTCTATTGTTTATGGTGGATGACTTTTGTTTTATTTTAGATCTTATACACCTAAGTTTAGAATTAATGGGAGTTTATCACACTTTAAAAAAAATTGACTTTCAACGATAATAAAATTCGCCGTTGAAAGACTTTTGGTGGTGACAAGTCACACCAATAAGTTGCCACCGTAGCAATTGTCGCTAAAAGTATTGGCGGCAATAAAAATAAGTCAACGCTAAAATTCTTTTCAGCGGTGATAAAAAGTCGCCATTGAAAGTCATCTTCATCGACGGCAAAAAGTTGCCCCTGAAGTGTTGTAAATTGTGTACTAGAGGTCAATTATTGTATTATGAATATTTAATCTTTACATGTTTGTTATGATAAACTGATATTGGATAAATCATAGTGATTATCCTAAATGTCCATAGCCAATCATCTGCACAGGAGAAAAGATGAAATAATATCATTATGACTTTGAAATGTATGGATATACTAGTCAAGTCATAGGCATTTGTAGAAGTACAAGATGTTAGACCAACTTGCTATGAGAAAGCTTAATAGATTAAGTCATAAGCTTGTCTCACAAACGTCTATATTATTGTGCCTTTGATTTGAAATTATCATGAATTTCTACATGAACTAATATCGTAGTTACGGTGAAATAGATAAAAAAGCGTAATAATAGAATTTAGAGATTCATGCCAATTACAAGATCTGACAAATAGTTAATTGACAGTCGGATCATATCTTTTTTTTTTTCCTTAGAGCATCTGGTATCTTTTTTTCATGATAATCTGGACAGCACTGGATTCTCCAATTAAAGGAAAATTGGTTAGTCCTTGATCTTTGTCATGCCTAAGGGATGAATCGAACCCCTCCAACCTGGTTAAAGGATTAGATCAAGAACTACAAGTCATATCGTCTTTGTTAGCTCTGATATCTTTTAAACATGTTATCAATTGTTCAATCCTAGACAAACTCCATATTTTATATCTTATAATCCGGTATCACCAAAGCTTCCCATGTAAGTGAAGAACGTGGGTTAGATTCTGCTTTGTAATGTTATGCTTATAATGCAGGGAAATTAGAATAAAAGATGTAGATAAAATAATATTTATCAGAGATGATCTTAAAAACTATAATTATTTAGAAGAATCAAATATTATAATATAAACTTGAAAATATTAAATTGTCCCTAAACTAAAGCTCAAATTTTTTCTCCTAGGTATTTCTTATAAAAATTAAAACTTCCCTATCTTTTTTTATTTCTTTATCTTGCTAAATCATCTTTCAGTATAATTATTATCTTCTCGTTTGGAACCTTCTTTCTCAACATTAAATCATATAAGTGAGTTTGAAGTTGAATATTAAATCAAATAATAAAAACTAAAATGGGGTGAAGATGGGTTGGTGAAAAGTAAGTGAAGATTTATAGGTAACAAAGAGTGAATTATAGACATAGGCATGTAGTAATGGAACAAGTTTCAATAGCGTGAGAGATGCTTCTTCCTTGTCTGTATACTTTTTCTATTTTTTATATGCTTGTTTAAATTTCATAAATTTAAGTTATTGTTGCTAATTCATATTTGGTACTGTTAAACTGATAGTGATAACTTGTTAAAAAAATAGATAGTGAGATCGTGGGCAAGAAACTAATGGCAGGATTATATATCAAATCAAATTTTTATTATTACATTAGAATGTTTCGATTTTTAAAACTATTTATATAATATTTCATTGTTATCACTTGATCTTCCTAAAAATTGATAAGGTATGGAACGATTTTAATTTTTTATTTTGGTAAAAATCTCACGTTGATAAAATAAACCAGATAAAAATTTGATTATATAAATAGATAAATGCTTATAGTAATATATTTAAAAAATATTAAATTATTGATGATATGGATACAAGATACATATCTTAAAACAAGTAAAGAAATAATAAATATAGTTACCTGGATGATTGCCAATTGTTTTTAAATTCATAACATGAGAGAAAATGCTCGAGATTTGGTTAGAGACAATTTAATATTTTTTAATTTATAGTTTAATATTTGATCATTTTAAATAATTATAGCTTTTATGGTCCTTTAGAATAAATATTATTTTTTCATAGGTCATTTATCCTAATTTTGTCCCTTGAATTTTAAGAATCAGAAAGACTTGAGACACACCAAATGCAATTAATGTCAAACAAATATTACACTATATTATAAAGTAACTAGCTTGTTTAGTAAAGCATTCAGCCAAATGCATGTTTAACAATATTTTTCTACAAAACGATATAATCTTCTTCACATATTTACCTCAATTTGGATAAAAGTGCTTCTATACCGTGTTCCTAAACGGCAAGTGTTTCTCATAACAAAGTAGAAAGAGTCCCAAGTTTCTGTAATTGTTAATAATGCGCAGAGGAAAGAGGCAGAGAATCCCAACACTTAAAGCTATAGTCGTCATCAAGTTGGCAGCGATTGGTTTGTCCACGTCATCAAAATCAGAGACTCTCTCTTTCTCCATCCCCCACCCCCCCACCATCCTTCCTTCATCTATGCAAAATTACCAGTTGACTTACCTGTGTGGTTCCTCCATTTAATTTCTTTATTATATATATATAGCTTCTCCTGTGTCCTCATGATCTAAGATCTCTCTCCTTTCTCTCTCACATATCGCTTGAGATCGATCGATTCTCTTCCTCATTCGAAACATAGAATATGATGAGCAATATAAGCATGGTGGAGGCCAAGTTGCCTCCAGGTTTCAGGTTCCACCCCAGAGATGAAGAGCTCGTTTGCGATTACTTGATGAAGAAAGTCACTCACTCTGATAATTCCGATTCCACCCTCATGATCGACGTTGACCTTAACAAGTGTGAGCCTTGGGATATTCCAGGTATCCATCTCTTGCTCTCTTTCTTCTTCATTCAAGTTAATTAATCTCCTATGTGTGTGTATATATACATATGGAGGCTCTGCTATATATGAAACTGAATCCAAGTTTCCAAGAGTTTATTTTTTTATTACTTTAGTACACTAACTATATATGCATCAACCAAGCTATTAATTATTGTATGAGTTTCGTCCGTGTTCTTGTTTCCTGTAGAGATTTCTGGTTCACTATTTACGAAATGTTGCTTTCAGCCATTTTTATCTGCAATATTATTGTCGCTAGCTACTATATATTTTGTTCTGAATATTATTTAAGCTTCATTCATTCGTGTCTTCTGCCGACTGTTTGTTTCGTGCATGAAAAGGTATATGGTTTCCAATAATTGCTCAATTCACCAAAATTATTTGTGTTCATCATCAGTACACTCCCAAATATACATATCTGCATATCTGCATCTTTGAAATATTTAGTTATTTTCATGAGAGACGTACACTTAACCTCCGAGCTTTCTGATCTCTACCTCTTTTAATTATTTTCCAGTTATATATATATATATATTATGATCTGCATCTACATATACTGGAATTTAGAAAAACTTCATCATGTTTATATGGAAGAAAGCAAGCTCACCTTGTATATATATAAGGGAAATTTATTATAAAGGTGAAGTTATTTATCAAAAGGTTCCAAGAGTTGTCAATGGCAGCTGCTCCACTTGTCAATGGTGCTCATCAACTTGTCATTGACAACGTCGTGGGACCTTTTCATAAATAACTTCCTTCCTTAGGACTTTACAATAAATCTCCATATATATAATTCATCATAAAAAGGGCGGAGAGAAAAGTAATCTTCGTAAAAAGAACAAGCGGATATATTAATTAATTATTGGAAATAAATTAGATAATTAAATCAATAATTGAGATGACAAAATGAAGGGAAGAAATATTTACCGCTGATGAGAGCACTAGACATTAAGTTGTTGATGCAAATATGGGCAAAACTTGTTTGTTTAAGTATTTATATAACAGTTTTACGTCATATATTACTATTATATTAATTCACAACTTGTTTTACCAAATTATTAATTGACAAGTTGAACTTAATTAACGATAGATAAATGAATATGTGTATAAACATCGTATTCAAAGCTTTTGAACAAATTGACTCATATCTCACTTTAATTTGTCCCGTCCTGCAAGAGGTTAATTAATATTCTCACGATCCATAATGGAAAACGTTAACTGCTGCCCAACTACTGGGAACAACGTTGACGTTGAACGTAAAGTTACAAGAACGATTAAACTTTCAACTCACGCCATCATCTCTTTTTGTATCCACCAGTCGCATCTTGTCCTTAATATTTTCCATCATATGTATTATATATAATATTGTGTTCCTTTTCAAAATTCTGTTATCAATATTTTAAAAGCATTTTTAGATAATTTATATTGACATATAATTAATTTGATGCATGGTGAGAATATGATGCATCCCTGTTAGGAAAGAAACAATACGGATGAGGAGGCCAGTGGCCAGAAGAAACAAGAGTGAGTGCTCATATATATATGTATATATGTATAGATCATGATGATGATATATTTATATATATAATTAATGAATGAACAGAGAGGGCATGCGTGGGGGGCAAGGAGTGGTATTTCTACACGCAGAGGGACAGGAAGTATGCGACGGGGATGAGAACAAACAGAGCGACGGCGTCGGGGTACTGGAAGGCCACCGGCAAGGACAGGTGTATCCTCCGCAACGCCAAAGTGTGTGGCATGAGAAAGACTTTGGTTTTCTATCAGGGAAGGGCCCCCAAAGGTACCAAGACTCACTGGGTCATGCACGAGTTTCGCCTTCATCACCAACCTCCCTCTCATCCCTTCCCTAAGGTATGCATGTCTATATATATATATATATAGCATATTCATTCCTCTCTCCCTCTCTAACCTTAATTTCAAATATACTATGGCTTCGTTTGGAAACCCGTTGAGAAAACGGACACAGATTCCTAGGTACTTTATGTGAGAGGAATTTTGTCTCGGCTTGCGTGAGAATGGGTTTTGGGGGTCAAAACGGGGTTCCTAACGGAACCCCAAACGAAGCTTATATA